>JAQZBX010076012.1:0-14503 GCA_029593785.1 Cabassous unicinctus
AAATAGTATACAAAGCAGAAATTCTGTTTTATCAAAATAGCTTCTTGTATTTTATATCTTTACCATGACATTGGTTGTATAAAATAACAATCTTCAAACCTAACAAGTTTTAACACTTTGCTTTCTCAAAGTCAAATCCTAAAATGTGTTTTTATTTCAAACTATTGCAAAAAATTTGTTATTTCACCTTGTAAAAATTGAAGTAATAAAAATAGTTAAGTTCATTTACAATATGTTAAAAGTTAAATGAAAAGTGTTTAGAAAATGTTATAGAAATTAAAAGAGATTGTCTAAACATCTGTTAATCAAAGTTGTATGGGTAAAATATTCATATAAATACTTAAAGATTGTATAAAATTCCTAGAGATTTAACAGTGTTTTCTGCATAATGTGATGTAACAGTGTAATGTTGTTAATCATGGTTTTAATTAAAGATGCTATATGTCATAGAAACAACCTCTCTGCCTAGGAATCAAGAGGCAAATGCTCAAGCCCATATTTGAATAATCTGCCCCACCCTCACAGAAGAAGCAGCCCTGTGGCCACATTGAAAACAGTGGCCATCAAGGGGCTGCCATAGGATGGTGCATAGCTAGGGCAGTGCGTATTCCTATAAAGTATTGTAATCTAGTATATATCATACAAAATTGTGAGGCCTGTTCTCAACTCTAGCCACAAATGGTGCCTTAAAGCAGTAAACATATATAAAAGGCCACACATTAAAGGGATAAACTTCAGTGTGTCAACCTCTCTTAAGCATTTAAACCAGGCCCCCAGTACTGTACATGGTGTCTCTTCAATTGAGTTATTGGCTAGAAGGGCCGCATAACCCCTAAAACAATAAAGTTATTGGCCACCTCTGGTTATGCTCCTGAAGTAAATTGCTACTCGAAACTTCTGTGGCCCTACCAGCTGGCAATGGCTCAACATTGTCTCCAGACTGGCTCTGTTTCATACTGCTAAAGAACACTATGCACCAAGCCAGTGAAACACTGGAGCTTCCCTCCAAGGGCCAACAATGCTGCAGCATACTAGCTGTGTGAAGGATATACCAAGTGGAGCAATGATTCCCAGAATAAGGCAAGCAGAATGTACACAATTGGCATTAAAGCCTGCGCCTATGGAGAGATGACATGTATGGCATGTTGCAAATCTGTAGCTTGCCCATCGGTGACCCATGTCTTAGGACCTATGGAAAAATTTCAACTGTCATTTTGCTTACCAGAGAAAGTCTCCCTCTCTGGGTACCCACTAAACACTTATGTTTGCATCTTTAGACTAATCTTCCTACTTCAAATAAGCTCATCCAATGTCTTCCTCAACTGGGTTGCCACCGTGGCAGCTACACACAACCAAACCAACTAGTAGCTGTTAAAGCTAAAGGGATTGCCAGCTAGGTGCATTTATCCTGAGTAAAGCTCACTGTCCAAGGAAGTGCCAATGCACCGAAAGTACCTCCTGAAACATACGAGTGCCAGCCATTGGACAGACAGAAATATCTCTTCAAAAAGCAAAAGCTAAGTACCTAATAATGGCACACCTTTAGCCTAAACCCTATAGCAGTTTAATATTATTTATGAATCCCAAAAAAGAGATATTGATCAGGTTTGTAAACTGGCCTGTTCTTCTGGGCATAACACCCTTTGATTGATTTAAATTCAAAGGCTTTACCTTTACTTTATTAAATAAAGATAAGGCTTTGATTCTACCATGTCATTAGGGCATGCAGGGTTTAGTCTCTGCCCTCTTGATAGGCTATATAAATATAAGCTCAATCAAGAGACAGAGGTAGATACACGGAGAAGAGGAAGACAGAAGAGGAGAGGCAGCTCCGGCCTCTGGAAGAGTGATGAGCCTGATAGTCTACAGCTGACCTTGTGGAGATACCAGATCAGCTGAGTCTGGAAAGAAAGAAGCTCCAGGGAGAAAAATGAGCCTTTTGCCAGCCTACAGCTGAGATCAAAAGAAGCAGTAGTCTCTACTCCAGTAGCCAGCCCCTCTTCCCACTCGGCATCCAAGCCTGCCTTTGACTCTGATGAGTTTGATATGAATACCATGCCTCCTTCCCAGGCTGTCCTATTCTGGTCTTCCCCTGACAAATTTGACAACTCTTTCCCTTTGGGAAACCTGGTAGCCCCAGCTCAAGCTCCAAACTTAACCTCCACCACAGCCCAAGCAATCAATGGCAAAATAACTCAATCACCTTTTCTGAGTTTGATAACTCTATGCTCTACCTTTGGTGACCCTATTAGCACACAGCAGGCCTTTGGTGACACCTCAGGTGTTTTCCCCATTTGCACAGCTACTAAGTCTTGTTCTTGAGCTGCTACCAGGGGGTGTAGCAATGGGAACTAAAGCTCCTCTTTAGCCAACACCACCCCAGACCCATTTGCTTTTATGGGAGTTGCAGTCTCTATGCGTAGTTGCAGATTTGGGTCAATGTCTTTGTCCCAGGCCCAGCTCCATGTTTGGAGCTATCAGTTTTAGGGCAGGGCTATAGGTGTTACCCAGAACCACAGCTTATGTTAGGGAAGGCATAGATGTGAACATCAGGGTCCTGCTGGCCCAATGCACACCTGTTTCAATTGGAGCAGCTCTAATGAGAGAAAATCTATCCAGGAGACACTTTCCTTTGTGCCTACAGTCAGAGCTCTGGGGCCCTATTGAAGGAGAGAGCATCACTGAGAAGCAAGCCATGTCATAAAACATTTTTGTTCCTCCTTGTACTCAGATCACCTGGAGAGCACATCAGTTGCAGTAGGAGGGAACAGGACTACACCTATGCTGGACATACTTCTATTTCTGCCTACAGTCAGACCACCTGGAGCACACCTGACTACAGTACATCTGCAGCAATCGAAGGAGCCAGCAGCACACCTGTGCTTGGAGGTCTTCTGTTCCTGCCTACAGAGGACCTGGGCCCCATTTGTCCAGAGCCCATGTGATGCAGTGGAAGAGGCCAGCCCCATTAATGTGATTGGAGAGTCTTCTCTTCCTGAATATGGTCAAAGCACTTGGGACCACCTGGCCAGAGAAAATCTGTTACTATTGGAGGAGCCTGCACCACTGAAGAGAAATGTGTGCCAGGAGATACTTCTGTTTCCACCTTCTGTCAGACACCAGGGCCCAACTGACCAGAGCACATCTCTTGCTGACAGAAAGGCTGGCACCATACCTGTGAGTGGAGATACTATTGTTCATGAACACAGTCAGTGCACCTGGGCCCACTGTCCAGTGCACAGGGAGTGCAATGGAGGAGTCACAACCTTAGCTGTGTGTGGAGATCCTTATGTTCCCAGTATCCTTCAGAGCAGTAGGGAGCTCATGGCCAGTGCTCATCTGTTGCAGTCAGAGAGGTTGACACAGTACACTTTTAGGAAGATACTTCTATCCTCACCTTCAGTCAGAAAGCCAAGCTCTACCAAGCCAGATTACTCCCTTTGACTTTGGAGGAGCAAACATCACTGAGGAAATGCCAGTGCTTCAGGCACTTTTTCTACTACCTTTGCCATAGTAAGTGAGCCTCTGTGGTGGGCAGGGTAAGCAGCATCCTTGTCTTTGGGGCATTTTCATCACTTGCCAAGGACTTCGTTGGAGACTAAAGTGTTGGATCACCTACCTGTTCATTTTCTTCTAGTGCAAGAACCAAGATCTCAGCAACTAAGAAGCAAAAGCTACCTCTAGAAATGGCTGGTGACCACTGTTTGCCATGAATAGACCTTGCTCTTCAGGGAAGAAGCTAAGCCCCTTCTAGCTATGCGAAAGAAACTCAACATGCTCTCTGTCTTCCTAAAGCAATCTGGAGACTCAAAACCTCAGGGTATTTGTGTACATGTTAAAGAGTGTAGGTTCAGATGAAGTTGGTTCGAAGTCAACACACTTTTCTTGAGAAGTTCCACTGTGGAAAGAAGAGAGAGATCTGTAAGTATTAACCATGCCATTCCTGGCTTCAGCTATTAGCCTGGCAGACCCAAGCTATGGGCTCATTATACTCTTGGGACTGGTAAGACATCCCTGCTGCCTTCAGCTGCCCCTTCCCTTTATACATTTGTCTCAACAGGTCCTTTACTTTCTTTCTCATATTGTATGTGTGTGTATGTGTGTGTATCCTTGTTCTTAAATTTCAAAGTTCTCTTTGGCCCAGCAACACATAGGATGTTGTAGTAGCCACACTATAAATATACATGCTGACTTCTGAAATCTCTGTGTTTCAAGTGTACAGCATGGTGTGGCAGTTTGAAACTATTTTATGAATTCCAAAAAGAGAAAGATTATATTTGTGAGCTAATCCATTCCTGTGGGTGTGAGTCCCTTTCAAGTGACTCTTCACCCTCTTGCGGGCCTGACAGAAACAGAGACACACACAGAGAGATACACACAGAAAAAGAGAGCTGCCATATTTGATCCTACTATGTGAGAGAAAGGAGAGACTCAAAGAATTGAGGCCCAGGGAGAAATGATCCATAAGCCTTATAGCTTCCAGCTCAACTTGGAAAGAATGTGGAACAGCTAAGCCTGAGAGGAAGCTGGGTAGGAGACAAAACCTATGCCTGGTTTCCTACAGCTGAACTCTGGTAGATTCCTACAGCTGAACAATGGTAGATTCTGGAGGGGAAGACAGAGTCCTCAGCAAAGATTGGTGGCCATTTTGCTTCACCATGTGGCAGCTGAATTTGGTGAGAAAGCACCTCTTATGGTGCTTTGAGTTGGAATTTTCATAACTTGGAACTGTAAGCTTTTACCCCAAGTAATCCTCTTTATAAAAATCTGGCCAATTTCTGGTATTTTGCATCAGCAGTCCTTTGGCAAACTAAAACAGACGGCTGTCCAGGAGGAAATGAGCTCCAGAGGAGGGGAGATGTAGTGACTCCTCCTTGCCCCTTCACTTTCTGATCTCTCCCACCACTCTGACCTCACTGTTGGCCAAATCCTCTCTGATGTGTGGTAAGAAACCAGATCACATAAGAATTTTCGTATTTGAAAAAATCTTAATGTCTTATCTGTGTCTTTTCCTTTAATTGAGAATTACATCAATCATCTCTACACATGCATACTTCAATTGTAGAGATGGGCAAGGTATTCAAGTTATTTGTCTTGGAGTAACAAGGGAATAAATGCTCTTGCTCACTCTGTTATTGAAAATTTTAAGTCTAGTATGTAAAATATACTTAGAAGTTATCATATTCAATAAAGATCAGAAAAGATCCTCTTTTTAAGGAAATAGCTGGATAGGCTAGAAAAATAACCAGTCTGGCTCTACTCTAAATCCCAAAAATTTCAAATCACAATAGTTACAATCTAGCACAGATATGGTTGAGCATAGAGTCCTCCTATGTCTCCATTAGACTTACTGCTGAAAATGCAGTCATTTCTTCTTGGGGTCTCTCTTAGTCTGGGGCTTCTCCATCAGTCTGGGGTCTTGCTTTGTTTCTTTCCTAGTAACTAGACCAAAATTGCTTTTCTGTTTCCCTTATTTATTAAGCAATTCCTCCTATGCCTCTCCTGAAAGAATGCAGATAGTCTACCCTAACCTGGCCTGAGGATGGAAGATGCCCCTCAGAGTTTGTCAGTCCTGTAGGACTGGTCAGAGCTGGATTCGTGGTGGAGACAGTAGTGACATGACTTCTCAGGGCTTGCTTTGCTATCATGAGCAGGTCCTCTTCACCTGCAAAGTTTTGTTTTGGCCCATGCCAGTGCTGTACCCCTGCTGCCACATGTGGGGCTGTGACCATCTCTGCAGGCTTTTAGAGTGGACCCTATTTGTCTAGCAAGTGGTGAGTTTGTAGTTACCCCAATAATCCAGGGATGGAGATGATGAATCTGTACCTGTCTTCTATGTTGTCCCTCCCAGAGGAAGGTATGTTTCTGTCTCATTCAGCTGTGCCTTGGCTGAGCACCCACCAGGATCCACTTGTCTTATGCCTTCCTGGGGAGACCATCCTGGGCCTATCTGAGAGTAGCTGTTCCTTCCTTGTGACCCCTCCAGTAGCTTGGGTTTAAAGTCCAGGCTGCATTCCCAGTGTTCTGAGCCTACCAGCATGGCCACCCTGAGAATGAGTGCACATTTGCTATATCTTTGAAGCAGAAGTCAATGTTGTGTAATAGGTTTTCAAAGGAGTGGAATAGAAACTTCCGGCTAAGATAGTCAAATCCAGCATTGGATTCCCTGTATATCTTCATTGCCAGCATGGGGTGATCCCTGCCCACTGCTGTGTGCTGGGTCTGGGCTCTTCCTCATGGGGGCGTATGTCAGTCCTCTTGCCTCTGTGTGGGCACCCAGAGTGTGCCTCCCTCCTGATGTCTCTGCCTGGCTGCAGGCCCTGAGCAGTGGGGCAGTGCGTGCTTCTGCCTGGAATCCCCAGGATTTTCCTGGGCTGCGGTTGGGGTGTGTGGCAGTTTCAGATTATTTATGAATCCCAAAAAGAGAAAAATAATGTTTGTAAGCTAATCTATTCCTCTGGGTGTGACATCCTTTGTATTAAATTCAAGGCTGTAAGTTTACTTGATAAAAGCAATTTAGGGCTTTTGATTGACCATGTCAGTAGGGCGTGAATCAGGTTGAGTCCCCACCACCTTGGTGAGTTGATATAAATGGACACTCACTCAAGAAGACACATGGGAAGAGAGAGAGCTCTGTTGTTTTTGATCCTGGGGCCCCAGGGAGAGATGAGCCATTCGACTGATAGCTTAGAGCTGACTTTTGGGAAGAAACCAGAACAACTGAGACTGATAAGGCCCAGAGAGAAACGAGTCCTATGCCAGGAGTGAGAGGAAGCCTTGAGAGAAAAGCCCTATGTTAGCCTATAGCTGAGATTGGGAAGAAGCTGGGCCCACGAAGCCTCAAGAGAAAGAGGAAGCCCAGGAAGAAGAGACCTGGCAGAGATAAGCAACCACCTTACTTCAACGCATGGCAACTGACTTTGGTGAGAAAGCAACCTTGAGTTGGACTTTTTAGGGCCTTGCCACTGTATGCTTTTACCCCCAATAAATACCCTTTATAAAAGTAAACAGATTTCCTTTCTAGGCTTCAGCACCCCTTTGGCAGACTAATATAGGGGGACAACATAAGAGCATCTTGTCATCCACAGTGGGAGGTGCCTAGAGAAGTAAAAGGTGAAAGGGAGCCTCCCTCCCTCACCAGGTTTCTGCTGTCTCTGTGGGTTAGATGATGCTTCTGAAGGATAAACGGCTGTAACTGACCTCTTCCTCCTGTTGTCTTCATTGAACTTTTTCTTCTGTTTGGTCGCCTTTCTTTCCTATGCAGACAGCTGGACAAGGGCCACTTTCTTAGCTGTGTTCCCATCATAGCAGACCCAGACCTAAGAGTACAAGCAGTTTATTTGAGAAGACTTCAGGAAACACAGAGGAACTAGGAAAAGTGAAACAGGGAACTGAGATAAGCCACTGCTGGGGCTCATGCCCGCTGGGCTCCCTCTCACAGACTATGCCCCTTCCCTCAGAATTGACCGCCTAGGGGCCAAGGAGGTTGCAGTCTGTAGAATTTGGGGGTGCCCTGTGGGCATTAATTCTCTGCACATTTTCAGGGTGAACCTGACAGTGGCCCAGCAAGCTCCCAGGTGCTAGAAAACTCCCTTGGGCAGTGAAAAGAGTGCAACTGTTTAAGGAGGGAAGATGTCTGCCAGGAAGAGACTCTCCACCCCAGCTGCAGGGTAACTCAAGTAAGCCTAGGTAGACATGGAGCACAGCTCCTATCATCTAAGAAGATATGTCATGTCACAGTAGAGATCAGAAGTCACATCTTGGGGCGTACCTTCTAAATCCTAGATTTGGAGTCTAGGCAGTGAAGATTAGGAAGGATATAGGATCCTGATTCTTTTTCCCCAAACCCATATTGAATTCTATAGGTTGGAGAAAGGATGCAAGAGGGGATGGTTAATATTGAGATATCTTTTTTATGCTTAGCTCTCCCCAGGTAGTTCTGTGGGAATTGAGCAGTGGTTAAGAGACTGCCTGTTTCCTGGTGAAGACAAACTGCCCATCATTCATCTTCTCATCTACAGGTGAGGGTGGGTCTTTATCTAAGACTTTGTAAGCTTCTTCTGACCAATTCTGGAGGTCAAACCCCTTTCAATAGCCCTGGAGTCCGTTGCTTCTAGAATGGAGCAGTGACAGAGGACACCTCCTGGTTCACATGGGCTAGGTGGGGAGGAGGTTCTGTGCTCCACAGTCTCCTCATGCCCTCTTCCTTCCCCGCAGCTCTACAGAGGTCAGGGTATCTTATTTCATAGTCAGCCTCCAGCCAGACCCTGGGTGTGAGACAGTCAGAGCAGTAGGGCCCAGACAAAGAACCAGACTTCACCCTGGGTAAGGTGGCCTTCACCTATCACCACCAGAGCAGGCACCACATGGAAATGAGCGGCTGTCCTGGCATCCAGCTTAGGGAATATCCTTCAGCCTCCATGCCATGAGGATCTTAGAGGTCCCCCTCCAGAGATGAGCCCTGGGTGTAAGCTCATCAGGCTCTTTTCTGTGGGATCTTTCAGTGGGTTGTGATGGAGCCGTAAGAAAGGCAGAGGGGTCAGACCCAGAGGAGAAAACAGGGAGGCAGCAAGGCCTGAGAAAGGCTCCAGAATCCTGACCATGAGCAAAGCCATGGATGGGCTTTGAAGCTCCAGGACCCAGGATGATGCTTTGTGCATAAGACTAAGTTTGAAATGAGAGTCTATGGGGGCAACCTAGTCCCCTAGTGACTGGTAGGCATTAGAATAAACTGAGGCACAAGAGGTGATTTCTTCTTCCTTTCTAGGCTCAGCATTTGTACTTTGATATGGAATCACACCTTGGTTCTTTTTCTCAGATTCTTGGTACAGGGGCTTTCTCATCCATTATTTTATTTGACCTCACTACAACCTTGGAAATGGGAGGCATTGCTCCCATTTCCTGAATGGGAATCAGAGACTGGAGAAGGATGGAAATATGTGCACAAACAGATGGTGAGATAACTGAGCTGGTGTCCTGAAGAGTGGGTGTTGGGGGCAGATCCTGCTGCCCATCAGCTATGTGATCTTGTGCAGACACTTTACCTCTCTGAGCCTGTTTCTTCACCATCATCAGACTAAGATGATCCCTCCCACCCCTCAACTTTGCTGGGGGGTTTAAATTTGGTAGCTAATGCATGTGTCCTCTGAATCCAACTCAGAGAATTGCTCAGACCGTCTAGATGCTGTAATTGCTATTATCCCCCTCTCCTGCAAGTGAGTTGGTGGAGGAACACAGCCTCACTGCTTTCAAATCCAGCCACAACTGAAATTCACAGTTGTGGTTTCTATCTTGCCATTCCACCCGTTTTCACCCAAAGCCCAAACTCCAGCCCAAGGAGTAAACACTCTCCCATGTATCATAAGTCCTTTATTGCTGGTATCCTCTAGTCTGACACGTGTATGTGGCAGGTTGCTGAGACTATTTAATGACTAGGAAGGTGGTTTCCTTGGGGCTTCTGGCAAGGATGGCTCCATTAACACAAAGGAATTGAATATATATTATCTAGCAAGGAGTAGTTCAACAAACCTGGTAAGGCCTCAAGAGAGAAAAGAGACATTAACCCAACTCCATGGTGAGGTACCTGCAGCTTTGTGTGGAGTATGGCTCTTGCATCTGAGCAGATAAATGAGGATTTCTCATAATCTCATTCATCGCAAGAGTTACCCAGGATATGCTTGAGAATCTCTCAAATGCTCTCATGGATAGAGCAAAATGGGAGGGGGAGTCACTCCTGTAGAATTGGGTGGGGCCAGTCTGAGACAGAACAGAAAGAAGCTGCTGAGGAGGGGTTATTAGTGTCTCTAATGACCTGAGGGAGGGTGGGGAGCTCAAGATGGACTGCAGGAGTGAATTTGTTGCAGTGTGTATCCTACTTCCATGCCCTAGGACACTTGAAAAGGCATGGGCTTGTTTCTATCAACTGTGGGGGCAGCTGAGAGAGGATTTATCCTGAATAGCCTCTTGAGGCATCCCAGGCATGGTGTGGCTGGGGTTGGGGGGAGGTTTGGCGCTTCTGGATTCTGCCTCCTTTCCTGACATGTGAGCCACAAAATGGCCGCTTGGGTTCTAGAGAAAGAGGGAAACTCAGGCTCTTAGGGAGGCATGATGTGGAAGATTTGAGCTGTTAGGATAAAGGAAGAAGATGTTCTGAAAAGGGAAAACAGGTTTGAAGAAGACCCAGGCTAATATGCTGAAAAGGCTGAAGTGAGGGAGGCCAGCACCCAGGGCCTGACACAGAGATGAAGTGGTGTCCTAGAGGCAGGAGAGCTGGGAGAGTCCTAGGCTGGGTGCACTGCTGAGTTAAGCAGTCAGGGGCTGCCCAAGGGCTCCAGGACCTCACTGAGTCTCCCTCCTTGGTCCTTGCCGGAGCTTGGTGTCTGTTTGGCCCATCCTCATGACCTTCTCTTTCTGTGAGTTTCTTTCTCCAAGATTCCCAAGAAAGGGCCATGGTGGGAAAGATAATGTGCTCTCCCCCACTTCCCTGGGATGCACAGATTTCCCAGGAAGGTATCAGAGGCACATGTTGCATGTCTTCTGGTGTCATTGTGTCATCAACAAATGTCTTCAATTTTCTGGCACTTGTAATATCCCAGGATCATCCTGGTAATTTCCCACATTAGCATACTTAGCATACTTAGCATACTTAAGTATGCATCGCTAGTTAGACTTGATTCTTAGAGAGAATCAGGGACATGCTGACATACTCATACACGGCTGGACAAGTGTCATAATCTGGAAGACAAGGCAAGGTGACAGTCTCTTAAGAGACACTCATCAGAACCCACTCACCCCTTCCCCAACCAACATTCTCAGAACTGTCCTGAGAAGGTTTCAGAACCCCTGAAGGGGTCTCCAGGCACCCACTTCTCCATAAGGGCAGGAAAAATGTGGCCCAGAGTAGCACAAGAGCCCCAGGCAGCTTCAAGGTGTATGTGGCAGGTGCTCCATTTCCAAATGGGGCCCTTTTATACCTGCTATTGGTCCAGTGAGGCAGCAGGGACCTGTGTCTGATTCTCTGTTTTCCAGGAGGTAAATGCTTGGACCTGCCTAGGACTGCAGGGGAAGTAGGTCTATGTGTTGTTCATATGATAAGCCCTTGACTCAACAAAGGGAACTCACTGGTTCAGCCTCCCTTTTGTATCTTGAGGATCCTGTCTGATGCACAGTTAACATGAGACTCCTAATAGAGAGAGTCAAATAACCTGTTCACGAAAGGAGCCAGAACAAGGAAATCCTGAAGAACAAAACAGTGAGGCAGAGAGTCGGAATGCAGCATAGCCAAGAGCCCTGTCCTAGAGTCTGGCTTCTCAGTCAGCTTCAGCACTTACCAGTTAGCAGTGCTCATGGGCAAATCAGTCCAGTCACTGAGCCTGTGCCCAGCTGAACAAGGAGGGAGGATAGCACAGCATCCATCTCTCGGGTTGTCATGAGGCCTGAGCAAGGGAACCACATCAAAGTTTAGCAGACTAATCCTAACCACAGTGTAAGGCCCAGTGACCACAAAGTCAATGCTCGGTGGATTATTTTTCCTTAAGTTTTTCTTCATTAAAAAAGTTGTGTGTTTACAGAACAATCATACATAAAATACAGGATCCGCCATTATTAACACCTTGCATTCCTGTGGAACATTTGTTACAATAGACATCTTTATAATTGTAGTATTAGCCATAGTCCATGGTAAACTTAAGCTCTACCATTTGTGTAGTGCAGTTCCATGGATTTTTAAAAAAATATTTTATTCTGTTAACTATATATACAACCTGACACAGCTCCCCTCAAGCACACACTCGTATATACCATAGTGCTGTGAATTACATTCACAATGCTGAGCTACCATCACCACCTCCATCATTCCAAACAGGAACCCTGCTCATTTCAAATACCCATTGAATTTTAAGTGATTATTAAGAGGCAAAAAGAAATTGAGCCTTCATCTATATATCTTCTGTCCTATCTCCCAAGCCTTCTGAACGGAAGTCCATGCCAGCCTATCACAAATGGATGGTCCTTGAAGACACTCTGGCCTCAAGTTTATGGATTTTTCAGGAAACTCAGTGCTTGGGTAAAATTCTCACATCCAGTAAGTGTCAGAAAGGCCAGAGCACATGCCCTTTGACCTCCAGCTCAGGCTTTGGTGGCTCCTACCTGCCCTGGTTTCATCACAATCTCTGTCCTTGACCTGCTCAGTGCCCTCCCTGGAGCCCGTCTCCTGAGTTTGTTCACGGAACCCTAACTTCCTATGTACTGGCTGAACTTGTAGCTGCCTGTTGATCTACTCCTGCCACCTGTTACTTAGACAGCACCTCAGACCCAAACTGAATTTATAGGCCCTGATGGAACTCCACATCTTCCTCCATGTGGTAACTTTGAAGCAGCCCCCTGTCCCTTCTGACCCCTCCTCCAGGGTCAAGTTTTTGGGAATCCAGGCTGGAAGAAGAGTAGGCTTTGAGGGAGAAAGAACACCTGGAGTCTCACAGATTTTGGAAATTATTGATTTTTTAACCCTTAACACCAAGAAAATGGCCTCAGATATTTAAGACTTAGCAATAAATGCTTTCTTTTGGTATTAATGTGACTATACATGTGACTGTGTGTGCATGTAGTTGTGTAATTCAACTTACTGTAGTACTGTGGCTTCTTTTTTTTAAAATTCAAAACACTCCACCCTACTAATACAATGTTATTTTTGGATTTTCACAATAGCATAAAAGACTAGTCACATCTGTACTGCATCTTACTATTGAAAATGTTTTCTTGTTAAATACAGCTATATAACAAAAGAGAGATAATGAAGCATATATATGAAAGTTTCACGAATGATAGAAAAATGGACACCCATGAATCCCTCACACCTCTAAAGGTAGAGTGCCCCTTGACCCTCCTCATTTACATTTTCTTCTAGTCCACTCTCATGACAGTGGCCTACATTTTTTTGTTAATCTCTCTTGCTTTTGAAAATAGTTTTACCATGATTGTATGCATCCCTGAATAAATGTTTAGTTTATCTACTTCTCACCATTATATAAATGAAATCATACTTTTATATTTTATTTTAAAAGAAGCTTTAGATTACATAAATGTTATATCAAAAATACAGGTGTTCCCATATACCCCACCCCCTCCCCCTCCGAAGCTTTCCCCCATTAACAACATCTTTCATTAGTATGGTACATTTGCTACACTTGATAAACACATATTGAAGCATTGCTACTAACCATGGTCTATAGTTTGCATTATGGTTTACACTTTGCCCTGCACAATTTTATACGTTTTGACAAAATGTATAATCACTCGTATCTGCATTGCAAAATCATGCAGAAAAATTCCAATGACTCAAAGATGCCCGGGCTAAACCTATTCTTCCCTCTCTCTCCCCTCAGAATGTCTGGTGACCATTGTCTTTATATCAATGTTAAAAGTTCTTCCATTACTAGAATCATAGTAATTCTACTTTAGTCCATCTTTGCATTCCCCCTTATGTACGTTAATTCCTCAGTCTTGAGGATTTGGGCCCCACTCTGCATCCAACTGAAAGGGAGCTTAGATCCCATGGGGCAGATGGATGGAACTGTCTTGCTTACAGTTGTAGATACTCTGTTTTATTGGGATGTGCATTGTCCATCATCATCCTTATGTTAGTTGTCCTAGGTGGGTCCAATGAACTGGAGAGCAGGTGTTGGTGGCAACTCTGCTGAGATTCAGGTGTCAACCGGCATATGAACAACCAGAATATTTAAGTCTCTGAGACACATATTTAATGGGTATAGTGCTAATTATAGTTTCAAATAAAAGGGGCAGAAGAACCATGTGTGGGAAAATTATAAATGAGTCTAACTTAGACACACTGGAAGATGGGTTATCATATATTCCAAGTTAAGAACCACTGCCAGGGTGCTAATTTCATGGGGTGGTCTGCCCTGCCTATAGCATCTAGATGTCTCTAAGAGCCCTCAGGAGCACCACTGCTTGAGGTTCTGTCTACTGTGGCAGTCAGTGAGATCCTCCTGAGATATGCTTAAACATAACCTCTAGAATCCCAACTCACTTTGAAATATCTTAGCCATAAAAACTCATTTGCATTTAATATTTCCATGTATTGGACTAGGTCTATTTCCAAATGCATCGCTAGTTAGACTTGGTAATAATCCCTCAGTGCAAAGGAGGCTCATCCCTGGGGGTCATGTCCCATATCAGAGGGAAGGTAGAGTTTATATGTTGAGTTTGGCTTAGAGAGAAGCCACATATGAGCAACAAGGAGGCTTTCAGGAGGTAAATCTTAGGCAATATATATTATTATGCTAGATTTCAATTTCACAAGAACAAGGTTCATAAGTACAACCATCTATATCAAGGGCCTGGCATATAGGTCTGTCCTCCATTGCTAGGCACTACCCATGTGCTCATACCATTCTACGAGAGAATGTAGCAGGACTCCCCAGGATTGGAATTCCATTTTCCATCAGTTACTGTGTGGCTCTCCACCTACTGAGACAATCCCCCA
>JAQZBX010076014.1:0-14503 GCA_029593785.1 Cabassous unicinctus
AAAAAAAAAAAAAAAGGTATGTGGCCCACTTCACTTCTCCAGGGCTCAGTTTTGTCACCAGTAAAATAAGAACTCACTGAATGCTAGCTATTTTACAAAACAGAGCTTTTGGGCAGAAGCAGAACTAGAGCAACATAACTTGAGTCTTCATTCACCCACAAATAGCCACACCTTGGAGCTGAACTAGATCCAGCCCTGGTGGTTGCAAGGAAATAGCTACAAAGATCTCCAGGATGATTTCTTCTAGTCCATCACACCATGATTTTACACTTCAGCAACTGAGCCCAAGGATGGAAACTTGTCTTCAGGATGATGGGGGGACATGAAATTAACTTTAAACACTTTGCTTAGGAGCTGGCCCAAGGATCAATACCTGCTGCCCACTGGACTCAAAGAGTGACCAATCAATGTTGTCTATATCGATTGTCTTACTTCATGTTATTTCCACTAGACTGATGCCTGATAGTTTTCTAGAGCTTGGTAGAAAGCTGTTGCCCCTTGGGAGCCTCACAGAAATGAGAGGCATTTAAGCATGTGACTATTCCCAGAGGTAAAGAAATGTCCATTTATAAGTATATAGGCAATAGCCTTCCTCACCAGACCTTTTGGAGGTATCTCACATTCTTCTTCCAGTTTTTAGAACTTCTGTCTCTCACTACACAGAGGGGGCAGATGATTTGCAGAGAAAGAAGTGACTAGATGTGGTGATCAGTTCACTGACAGCTGTGGGATGTTCCTCTGCCTGTGATGATATTAAGTGGTAATAAAAAGGCATAATCAAGAAC
This sequence comes from Cabassous unicinctus, assembly GCA_029593785.1. Taxonomy (NCBI): domain Eukaryota; kingdom Metazoa; phylum Chordata; class Mammalia; order Cingulata; family Chlamyphoridae; genus Cabassous; species Cabassous unicinctus. The sequence goes on from JAQZBX010076014.1 coordinate 786, forward strand.
TTTCTCAGTTATAACACAGCCAGTGAGCAGACCTTGGAAGCATACCCTTCCCCATTTCTCTGTGGATGCGAAAATGTGACATGGGCTAAAAATCAGACATTACCCAAAGGCTCCAGCACCCAGGTGGGAACACCAAAGCCAATACAGGTGGCTCAACTCTGAAAAGGGAAGGCCCAGTAGACACCAGAGAAGTGAATGGTAAATAGAACACCTCAAAAGTCTAAGGTTTGGAAGAAAAGAAAAATAAGGAATAAACTCAATTCTAGCCTCTTTGGTAAAACTCATCTCTCCCATACCCACATCCACCCCCATTCCATTTGTTCTCTGATCCTCTTAACAGAATTAGGCTTTAAGACAATCTCCAACTTCAGAAAGGGACAAACAACTTCTGCTCTGAATTATTAGGAATATCGATATGAAAAGCAGAAATGTCACTCTTACTAATTCTTAGGCTCACAAACATTTTACAAACAAGAAGTTTACTGGACCTGCTACACCAATTTGGTTATACCCTGTGGACAACATGCTCAGCTGACTAGGAACAACTCAACTGGTTGGAAAATGGAATTAGTAGGGACAGATTTACAGCTTTGACCCTCCTAAAGGCCAAGGACCTTAATTCTTTCCATGACAGTCTTTACTACTGCCAGCCATTTCACAAGGGGCCCAACCAGGAAAGCGTGACAAGGGCACTGGCCTTAAGGCATTCCCACCCTGGAAAAACAACTCAGTGAACACTTCAGCAGCAGGAATTGTCTTTTTCACTTTAGTGTCCACAATGTCTTACACAGGGCCTGGCACTTAGAAGGTCCTACAGAAAGTAAGTCTAAAGGTCAAATATCCTGCTGATAACTTATCAGGGAAGCAGCACAGTTCAACAGAAAGAGCTCTAGGGTTAGCTCACAAATCCAGCTTTGGAGTCAAATAGAGCTGGATTTAAATACAACTGCACCTGGGCTCAGGTCTCTCTTCCCTGATCTCTTGGCATAGAATATTACACATGCATTGTTTATGCCACTTCCTTCTCAATGCCTCAAACACCAAAGCCAAGGGCAGTACTAGGAGGATAAGAGGGTAGACACAGTTAACCAGCACAACCACAGCCTAGTTTATAATCCCCCACCCCCAGCTGCCTGGTGGAACCTAAAGGAACTACAGGAATAGACTGAACATAGCTCTGTTGCTAGTGGAGTCTCTGTCTCCAGGGTAAGAAATTGCACAAATAAGGATGCCAGGTGTGAACTACTCACAAGCCAAGCATTTTTCAGGAAGATTCCATGAGGTTCTCCACATGTGTCCTAAGCTGCTTAAACCTTTTACAGGAAGGTTTTGTCCCAAAGACAAACATAGTTATTTTGGTGCTAGGAATCAGGGATTACCCAAAGCCCCAACTGAATGGTGACAGGCTATCCTCCTCTTCTACTCAGCAGTGATGCCTTTGGTGAAAGTAAATGATGAAAAGAAAAGGGCAGGATATTCCCTCTTTAGACCACATATAATTAAAATACAAAGCTCTCTGCTGTGGAAGACTAAGGCTTGCAGCTTAAGGCAGATTCAGAAAAGGATAAAGTATTCATCCTTGCTCAGAAAGAGAAAAGATTAGCTCCACAAGGATGGGTCTCCAAATTGACATCAAATTCAGGAGTTAGAGATGCCTGTGCTACAGAGCGTGATCTAAGCACCTGCTGGGACCGCAGGAATACACAACCAAGGGGCTGGCACTGTAAGAATGTTCAGATTAGCTCTTCTAAAAAAAGAGGCTTATTCCAAGAGACTGGCAGACAGCCTTTGGCAGCACAGCTTCACTTAGGCAAGAATGGAAAATGAATGAAGAAAAACACAGGTGGCAGGTCAGCATACAAATCCACAAACATATTGATATAAAGGGGAAGAGAACTGGAAAGCATCCACCTATCTGGAAAAAGGTACAACTTGCCTCTAAGGACCAACATATTATTTTGAATATTCTCATTAATAATAAATTTTCATTCTTTGAGCAGAAACAAACATTTAGCATTCCTACTATGTTCCAAAAGCTTCCATGTGTATTACCTTATTTAACCACTCTTCAAAGTATTGTTCCCATTTTATGGAGTGGAGAACTGAGGCTAAGAGATAAAGTAACTTGTCCAAGATCATATGGCTAATAAGTGGTAGACTCAGAATCAAAACTGATGTTCACCAGAGTCCAAAAACCCATTATGGGAGAAGTGGATGTGACACATCAGTTGTGTGCCTGCCTACCACATGGTTTGTCCGGGGTTCGGGTTCCAGTGCCTCCTAAAGAAGACAAGCAGATGCCACACCTGCCGCTATGAACTAGACACCTAAATGAGCAGATGCCACAAGTCAGCAGACGCCACAGCCTGTAGGGAGGAGATGTGGCTCAGGGCTGATGCAGCAAGACCTCACAGCAGGAAGCGGGTGTGGCTCAATCAACAGAGCCCCCGTTTACCATGCGGGAGGCCCCGGGTTCGCTTCCCGGGGCCTCCCTGTGAGAGCAGGCCGGCCCGCGCGGCGCGGTGGGCTGATGCAGCAGGACCTCACAGCAGGGGGGAGATAAGCAGACATGGAAGAAACACACAGCGAATGGACACAGCAAACACAAGCAGCAAGGGGGGGATAAATAAATAAATAAATAAATCTTTTAAAAAAAAAAGAAGACACAAAGAGGAAACACAACATGAGACACAACAAAGCAGGGAGCTGAGATGGCTCAAGGGATTGAACGCCTCTCTCCCACATGGGAGGACCCAGGTTCAATTCCCAGTGCCTCCTAAAAAGAAGACAAGCAGACACAGAGAGCACACAGCGAATGGACACACAGAGCACACAGCGAGCACAAAACAACAAAGGAGGGGAATAAATTAATAAAAATAAATCTTTAAAAAAAAAAAGAACTGAAGACAAGTCAGGTGACAAGGTTCCTTAACCATGCCATTTGGGGATACACACACAATGAGATGCACATTGTTTAAAAATGTCTCTGAAGATAATTCCAGAGGTGGAATTTCAAAACTGGTTTGGATGATGGCCTTATCTCTTAGGTGATGCCACACTCAAGCCCCACTCCCACTCTCCCATACAACATTATAAAGAACACCACTCCTTGGAGAATAAACCTCTATCATTTTTGCTGTTTTAAAATCTATTTTGTTACTTTTCAGTTTCACTTAATTAGTCTTTTTTTCCTGCCAATGAAAGATATCAGGGCTCAAAATTGGCCTCTGCAGATAAACAAGTAATAGCTAGTCTTCAGAAGACAGTAGGGAAGGGGAAGAGAACAGAAATCAGAGTACCAGGCAACTTTTGATTCTTGGGCCACCACAGCCCTAACATGATATTCCCATTTCCACGAGTTGTAAACAGCAGACAGCAAGCATCAGACAACAAACAAGCAAGGAGCTGATGTGATTCAAACAGTTCAGCACCAGCCTCCCACATGGGAGGTCCCGGGTTTGGTTCCTGGTGCCTTCTAAAGAAAACAGACAACACAAAACAAGCAGATTATGAGCAAAAACAACAAACAAACAATGAGCAAACAGACAAGGGAGCCAACTCAGGGGAGCCAATGTGGCTCAGTGGTTGAGTGCCAGCCTCCCACATGAGGTCCCCCATACTTCAAAAAAAAGGCTAAAATAAATCTGGTGTAGCAACAGTTTTTTTTTGTTTGTTTGTTTGTTTTTTTGAGGTACCAGGGATTGAATCCTGAACCTTGTACATGTGAAGCAGGTGCTCAACCACTGAGCTACACCCACTCCCCTCACAACATTTTAAGAACCCAAGAGCCAAGTTCTCAACTGAAGCCACTGACCAAGTCCTGAACCCTGTTGTACAAACATCAATCCTAACATCATCAGGCCCAGCTCATCAAAATCCTACTATACTTTTATCAGAGAAGAAAAAAGCTTGGTTGGGGTGAAAACAAAAAAAGATACACAACAACAAAACATATTTCACACTGTCAAAACAAACACTGTCAAAATAAACAGTGTTTATTAACACGTCAGTTTCTTCTCTTAGCAAAGACGGAGGATTCATTCTTCTCAGGATCTGTTTCCCTAATCTGGGTTAACCTAGTTCATTCCATTCCCCAAAGCAGTTTGTGGTTGTGTTTTTATTGAGGCCAGAAAGCCAACTGGGCTTGAATCAAAGGCAGTCATTTAAAAATATTTATTAGGAAACTGATCTTACATATCGGTTGTCAATATACTTTTTTTTTTTTTAAGGCATCAAATGGCCCTCTAGCTCCTACAGGGCAAAGACTATGGCCTCTCTTACGTTAGGTATTTCCTGATTTCTGCACTTTCCCACCTGGGGCCCCTTCCCAGTGGCTCACATGTCAAATCATTTCCTCCTGCCCCCTAAAGCAGATTCTCCAAGAGGATTCTGGGACGACCTGAATCAGAACCACCTGCGAGCATTTCAGATTCCCATGCCCCACCTTATTGAAATCCCTGGGGGTGAAGCCCAGGGCTATATACAAACTCCCTAGGTGATTTGAGGCACACCAGTCTAAACCCTACTATAAAGACAAGCCTCCCACGTACCAGGACAAAGGAAACCACGAATGAGTAGAAATACAAACGAAGGGAGATGAGGGCGCAATTCCATATGGTGGAGAAAAGACACAGAGGTGCCACGCGAGAACTAGAATGACAACATTGGAGGGGGTCTCAGAGATTGCCTAATCTAGCCGGGATGTGGAAATTGAAGCCGGGAGAAGGGAGCAAGGAAGGAAGCTAGAAAAGAGGCGAAGCCAGAACCTGATCCCCTGCCCCCCGCCCGCCACCCGCCACCCCCCCCCCCCACGCTGGCTTATGTCCTAGGGCTGAAGAAGCGTTATTGGAGAGGTTGTAAGACATGTAGAGATAGCGGCCCTTGACACTTGGGCTAAGCAGCCAGGTCTGCCGACACTACTGAGCAGCCCAGGGTTCACCAGTACGACGCGCTCCGGAGACACTAGTGGGAAGGGGGAGGGGGCGGGAGGGGGGATTGTGGAAACCCCGAAACATTGCTGGGAAGGCACTGGAGCCGGTTACAGGAAGAGGCCCGGGCAGCGCCCTGAGACCTCCGCCCAGGTTCAGGACCGGGTGGCCCTCACGCCCCTACCTTCGGCTTCCCGCACTGCAGCCGAGGGGCAGACACAAGCCCCACAATTCCAGGCGGCTGCACCGGCAACCAGCAAACCCGTGCGCAGACGCGACGGCGACCGTCTGGACCCGTGAGCGCGCAGCTATTACGTCTATCGCCGCCTCGCCCAATTGCAGTCTGCCTGAACAGCGGGCGCCGCCTCTCACTTTCCCGCACTCGGAGTTATTAGCCCCGCCACTTACCTCCCTATGCTAGGTCTCGCCCCCATCTGTTTTTTCTGGTTTCTTTTCGCCGGAGTTAGAGGCGTCCGAAGAGTCGCCAGTGGGCCTGGTTTTACTTCGAAGCTAAACCAAAATGGAACTTTAAGATTTCTTTTCTGATTTCCCAACAGCCTAATTTCTTTCTAGAGGAAGGATCCTCAGAAAGAAACCACAAGGGGTGGAAGGTAAAGATAAGTAAAACTGTTGTGACTTAGATTGAGATAGAAGCAGACTTTCAAGAAACCGTCCTTTGAAAACTCACGCAAAATAAGCCACCTGCAAGCCACCCACTTTATATACCTGTGTATTGTGTGAATTTTTGACAACGATCAATTATTTTTAAAAATAAAGTCACTTGGAGTTCTAATTCTGCTCTACCACTAATATGTCATCTATGCCAGGTGCTGCATATACATTATATCTATGTTTCATAACAACTTATTAAGAGCAGAACTGTCATCCTCTTCTTATTGATAGGGAAGCAGAGACTAAAAGAGGTTAAAGGACTTATACAAGGTCATACAGTCAGGAAGTAATAGAAGGGAATTCACACCAGATTTGGGTGTCTTCCAAAGTCCTGTTCTCTTTCCTCTATTCCACCCTGCTAGACCTTCCCCTTGACCAGACGTGCTTAACTTGACCAGTAAAATGGGGTGTTCCCTAAGGCCCTCAGAGCCCTGTCACGAATGATTACTAGTCATTCCTGAGTGGAGAAAGGTATAATCCAAACAAGCAGTGATCTCCCTCAAATGGCAGGTATCCCCCAAGAGCAAACAATCAACCCAACTCTGGAGTTCCTTCCCCCCCATACACCTTTTTTCCTTAAAGATTTATTTCTTTATTCTCTGCCCCCACCCCCACCCCCAGTTGTTTGCACTCGCTGTCTGCTCTCTGTTGTCTTTTTGTTGTGTGCTCGTCTTCTGTTAGGAGGCACCAGGAACCAAACCCGGGATCTCCCATGTGGGACGGAGGCACCCAACCGCTTGAGCCACATCCATTCCTTGCTTATTGTGTCTCCTCATTGTGTCAGCTCACTGCACCAGCCCTTCATGTCAACTTGCCGTCTTGTTCGTCTTCTTTAGAGGCACCAGGAACCGAAACCAGGACCTCCCGTATAAGCGGTGGGTGCCCAACTGCTTGAGCCACATCCACTCCCTCCTTTCCCTTTTTGATGTGAGCTTCTGGTAGTCAATTTACCTTTTGTTTGTTTTTACTTCAGTGAGATGGAAAACTGACTTCATAGTCTCTGAGTAAATCTTGATTGGTGACCTGGGGAAGGAGAGCAGGGCTCAGGACAAGCCCCTGGGCAGTAGATGAGTGGGTAGTGTCCATTTATGAGAAAGGTCTAGATAGAACATTTCTCTGGGAACTAGGTAGAAAAGAACAGAAAATAGCTTACTTTCTCATGGAACATCCAGAACAGCAGTGAGAATAGCTGGACCCAGGAATAATTTGAACTTGTGCCACTGCCTAGTATCATGAGGACAGATGAGAAATGCTCTGCAAATGTCTTATTGCCTGAGTGATAAATTTCAGAATGAAAAAGATAATTTTCAATTCGATAAATTACAATCAAGCCTGGCACATACTATAATAAAGATATTAATAAAGTGCCACAGGAATAAGATGCTTAAAATAGAATAAGCACAAATCTTATGATGAATGAATAAATGAATGATACACAAAGAGAAGAGTCCAGCTGGACACTGAGCTGCCAGCACTCACAATGTCCTGGCTTCCTCCTTGGAACAGTTCTAACCAGCTCAAGTGGGTGGGAAGGGATATCCCCCCACCCCAGGTCCCAAACCTTGAAAGATCCTGACTGAGAACCACCTTCTCAGAAGAACAAACTCTGAACTCAAGCCTCCTGAGCTGCTGAAGCCAGTATTGGGGCAGCAAGCCTCTACTTACATGCCCCCAAGCCAGGAAGACCACTGTAAAGGCAGAAAGTTTGAAGTCCAGGGATCAAAGTGGGTGGTGAGGTCATAGGAGCTTGTAGTCCCCTCTCTTTATTTCTCTGTATTACTCTTTTTTTTTTTTAAAGTTATTTTATTTATCCCCCCCCCACCTTGCCACTTGCACTCACTGTCTGCTCTCTGTATCCATTCGCTGCACATTCTTCTGTGTCTGCTTGTCTTCTCGTCTTCTCTTTTTTAGGAGGTACCAAGAATCAATCCTAGGATCTTCTAACATGGAAGAGAGGCACTCAATCTCTTGAGCCACCTCAGCTCCCTGGTTTCTGGTGTCTCTCATTGTCTTTTTCCTCTGTGTCTCTTTTTTGTTGCGCCAGCTGTCTGCGTGGGCCAGCTCTCTCCGCGCAGGCCAGATTTCTCTGCATGAGCCTGCTTGCCTTTACCAGGAGGCTCCAGGAATCAAACCGGGGACCTCCCATATGGTAAACAGGAGCCCAATCACTTGAGCCACATCCACTTCCCTGTATTACTCTTGTAATCGAGCAAAAATAAATTTAAAATCTCCTTTTAAATAAGAAAATAACAACCAAAAAGTTGTCTCTCCCTTGGAGTCCTGTTGGAGATTCTAGCTTCCCTTTTCCACTTCCTAGAAGAGCTGAAGCCTGGAAGGGTAGAGAGCCTAAAGAATCACCTTCAACCTGGCCACTAGCAATCAAATCAGAGGAAACCACAGCACCCACCCCCAGAGCCCTGACTAGGCAGAAATTTATATGATCAGTCTGACCTTCCTCAATGAGCAAAATGTCTTGAGTAAATCACTTCTCTTCTGATGAGCTTCTTAATTCATCTCCCACAGTCCTGATACACCATTGTGTGGAAGCATTCTCAACATCAAGTATTGGCTCCCTACTCTGTCTTGATGGGCTTAGAATGTTGAGTATGGGGAGCAGAAGGCCTAGGTGTGCCTCACCACCATACTGTCTTGCCTCCTCCTCTTTGCCCATCCAGCTTTCACCATCCAGCTCAAATCATGATGCCAGGAATCTCTTCTGGACTCCAGACATTACATTCACTTGAACATAAGCACCCAGCTACATTCCAGCCATTGGCTATGGGAATACAACTGTGAAATAGCCCCACCAAGTTCATATCTCAAAGAGTTCAGGATCAAATGAGAGACACAGAATGTAAATAGATTAATTCAAAACAGCCCAACAAAGGCATAAACAGGAATATTAACAAAGAGTATAAAAATAATCTCACTCAGTTCACATTGCTGTCTTTCTCTCCAGTTTGCTCTGGACTACCCTATGAGGGTAAGTAGGACAGACTTTATCCCCAATTTTCAGATAAAACAAAACTCTTTGAAATCTTCAGAGCTTTGCTGTCCAATACAGAAGACAATAGCTACATGTAAATGTAACTATAAATTAATTAATATTAAATTAAAATTAAAATTCAATTCACTAGCCACAATTCAAGTGCTCAATAGCCATGAGTGGCACAGATTATAAAATATTTCCATCGTTGTAGAAAGATCTGTTGGACAACAATGCTTTAGAAGTCCTAAAAGGCAGTGCAAGAGCAGGAATGTGAAGCCAGGGCCCTCAGTGTTCCCAGAAAAGCTATGTCCAGCTGCCAACATAGAAGCCAAGTGTTCTACAGGGGAGACCAACTGAGGATCTTTAGAACCAGGAGCCTCCACTTTCTGAGCTGCACTCAGATGGAATGGACTGCAGCAGCCAAGACAGGATGGAGACCAAAGATCTCTATCCTGAGAACTGGGTACCCCTGATACCCAGGGGTACCAGCAGCTTCCTTGATGGCAGTCAAGGATTCTAGGCCTCTCTACCCTCAAGAGATCTCAAGGATCCTATTGGCTGTACTCTGCTCTGTCTCTGGTTCATATCTAAATTCCTCAGCAACATAAAAAGAAAAGAAGAAAAACAGCATCTCCAGGACCTGAAAGAGCTCTAGATGACAGCTTCCCATCTGCTAGAAGGCCTTTGCAGCACCAGAGGGCTTGGGCCAGGTGCAGGTCAGTAAATTTTAGCTGCATTTGCTCTCAACTAAACAGACCTTTCTGGTTCAAAGGAAACATATAAAAGACCCAGAAGACAGATAAGATTTCAAAAGGTTCTCACCAAAAAACATCCCAGGGAGGCCAAAGTGGAGCCCCAAGAACCATGATTCTGTTTCCAGAAGCACCTTCAACCACACCCTACTCATGTGCACAGACATCTGACACAAATGCACATTGCCTGCAGGTACCCACACACCCACAAAGACACTGAACCACAGAAATATGCATAGGGCAGACAGCTACAGCCCTGTTCTGGTTATCAACTGTTACATAACAAGGAATCCCAAAACTTAGTGGCTTAAAACAACAACAATCATTTTGCAATTTGGGCAGGGTTTGGCAGGAAAGAATCCACTCTCCTCCATGTACTGTCATCAGGGGTGGCTCGACTAAGGCAAGATGCTCATTCACATGGCTGGCAATTGATGCTAGCTGTCAGATGGGACCTCAGCTGGTGCTGTCAGCCAGGACACAGACAAGTGGCTCCTCCAAGTAGTTGCTTGGCTTCTTCTCAGCTTGGTGGCTGGTTTCCAAGAGTGAACATCTCAAGAGAATAAGGCATAAAAATTCATGGCATTTTTATGACCTAGCCTTGGAAGTCACATAGGCATCACTTCTGCCATACTCTGTTGGAAGAGATCTTCATAAAAGTCTACCAACATTCAGGGGGAGGGAAAGAGCTTCCACCTCTCAATAGGAGGAGTAGCTACATCACATTGTACAAAGGACATGTGGGATGGGATATATCATGGCAGCCACCTCTGGAAAATACAATCTGCCCCAAGCTCCATATATATAACACACACACCATGGCACAAACACCCACACATGTGCACACAACTTACACATTCAGACTCATTCATACAGCACACAGAAATGTTTACATGTGCAGATAAATTGAAACAGTCTGCATTCACATACATGAACATTGTCACACAACTAAATGCACATTCCCACAGATGTATTACTTGGATACATTTCTTACACAATTACACATTTAGACATGTATAATCAAGCATACAAACATACACATATAGAATAGCCTTGAAAACCCATCAGAGGGACTTCCAGGAAGATGGCAGACTAGAAATACACGGGACTCTCTTTTCCTCCAGAAAAATAGCTAGAGGACAGGCTGAAACAGCCTAGGAAAAGATCTTCTAGGGTTTAGGACACCAGGCAAAGGCTGAACACTACCCAGAGGAGAGAGGGATAAAGGAGGGAAATCGCAATGACAGAACTGTGAGTTGAAAACAGCAGCTGCTGCTGCCGGCATCATCCCCCACACTAAAGACACTTTAGAATTCTCAGGCCTCTGGGCCTGTGACTACAAAGAGGGCTCCAGGGATCTACCAGCCCAGGAAAGGGGAGAGAGAGGGACACAGCTTAAGGCTGACTCAGCTTCTGACCCACAAATTTGGTCTGCTGTGTCCCACAAGCCCTTCCAGGCCAGGCAGGGCCACACAGTGGTTTGCCCTGGGAGCCTGCGAAGGGCTGGAGAAATCTGACTCTCACAATCTCTGTCGCTTCTAGCTGGGACTAATTGTTGAGAATGCCCCAGGAAAGGGGAGAGAGAAAGATGCAGCTTAAGGCTGACTCAGCTTTTGACTCACAAATTTGGTCTCCTGTGTCCCAGGAGACCTTCCAGGCCTGGTGGGGCTGTGCCATTGTTTGCCTTGGGAGCCAGCAAGGGGCCAAAGATATAAAACCCTCCTGAGGACTCAGACAGGAGTGGAAATATTTCTGACCTGGGAAAAGGGAAGGGGCTGCCAAAGAAGGCTGGAGAACTGTCTCAGAGGAAGTTTGAATTGCAAGGCTCATAACTTCCAGACAGGAAGCTCTATCACATTGATCCAGTCTGTGTTGCAACAAATATACTCTGATCAGGCATTGAACTGAGACCTGCCAAAGAGTACAATCTGCTGGCAGACCAACGAAGTGCACACAAGAAAATTAAAAATAAGTAGGAGAGACTTTTTCTGGCCTCTATAGCCTACCTCCCCAAGACGTTAGGAAGCAACTCTACCGCCATTACTGGATCCAGTGCCCAGTTTTGAGTAACAACCAGGAAATTCCTGACAATCCAGGTCTAGCCAAGAATCAAAGAGCAGTGGTAACACACAGCCTCCCACCAATAAATATTCCTGACAATCCAGGTCTAGCCAAGAATCAAAGAGCAGTGGTAACACACAGCCTCCCACCAATAAATCCCTACAAAAGAAAAAGAAATTAAGCATCTTAGTAAACTACATCCTAATCAGATGCCTAGATAGCAGCAAAAAAATTATGAGCCATACTAATAAAAGAGAAGACATGGCCTAAGAAAAGGACTATATCAAAGCCACAGAAGAGATGCAGCATTTGAGAGAACTAATCAGCAAGATGGGCACAAATTTCCAAAATCAAATTAAAGAATTGCAAGGCAATATGGTTAAAGAGATAAATGACACCAAGAAGACATTGAGTGAGCACAAAGAAGAATTCGAAATCCTGAATAGAAAAGTAACAGAGCTCATGGGAATGAAAGACACAATAGGTAGGATCAAAAACACATTTGAGGCATACAACAGCAGACTCGAAATGATAGAAGAAAGAATAAGTGATAGTAAAGACAGAACAGCTGAAATTGAAGAGAGAAAAGAACAGAGAAAGAAAAGAATGGAAAAAATTGAGCAGGGCCTCAGAGAGTTGAATGACAACACAAAATGCAACAACAAATGTGTCATGGGAGTTCCAGAAGGAGAAGAGAAGGGAAAAGGGGCAGAAAGAGTATTTGAGGAAATAATGGCTGAAAATTTCCCAACTCTCATGAAAGAAATGAACTTACATGTCCAAAAAGCACACCGTACCCCAATCAGAATAAATCTGAATAAACCTATTCTAAGACACATACTACTCAGAATGTCAAATGTCAAAGATAAAGAGAAAATTCTCAGAGCTGCAAAGGAAAACCAAACCATCATGTACAAGGGACATCCAGGAAGACTTAGCACAGATTTCTCTTCAGAAACCATGGAGGTGAGATATAAACCATGGAGTGCTATGATATAATTGGAATACTGAAAGAGAAAAACTGCCAGCTGAGAATTCTTTCTCCAGCAAAATCGTCCTTCAAATGTGAAGGTGAGTGTAGCCATTGGGCAATTTGATGTAATTATGAATTCCAAAAATATAACTGGATCATGCTTGTAAACTGATCTGTTAATCTGGACATGATTAACTTATGATTAGGGCAATGACTGGGCCACATCAGTAGGGCATTGAGCCCCACCCCTTGGTGGGTGGGGGAAGAAAATATAAAAGGCATCACAAAGAACAGAGTTGCAGCACTTCTGAAGTTGGAGTTTTGATGTTGGAGAGAAGGCCCCAGAAGAAAAGCGAGCCATTTGCCTGATAGTCTACAGCTGACCTTGTGGAGGAAACAGAGGTGATAAGCCCAGAGAGAAACTCAGCCCTGGGAAGAGAGGAACCCCAGAAGCCTGAACCCTGGCAAACGTTGGCAGCTGTCTTGCTCCAACACATGGCAATGGACTGTGGTGAGGGAAGAAACTTATGCTTTATGGCCTGGAATCTGTGGACTTCTACCCCAAATAAATACCCTTTATAAAGACCAACCCGTTTTTGGTATTTCACATTAGCACCCCTTTGACTGACTAATACAGTGAGTACAAAATATTCAGAAACAAGCAGAAACTAAGAGAGTTTTCAAAAAAGAATCCAACTTTGCAGGAAATATTAAAGGAAGTCTTAGAACGTGAAAGAAAAAGATAGGAGAGACAGGCTTAGAGAGAGTATAGAAAAAAGAATAGCAGAAAGGATAATGAAAAGAGTAAAAAGACAGACAAAAACAAGATGACATATGAAAACCAAAGAATAAAATGGAGGAAGTAAATAGTGCATTTACAGTAATATCATTGAATGTGAATGGCAAACCGTGCAGCAAGATGATGACACAACAAAAGAGAGACACAGGGGAGAGTCAAGGAGAGACGCGCCAGAAACGAGAACTGAGGTGGCACAAGTGACAGGGTCTCTCTCTCCCACATTGGAGGTCCCTAGGATCAAATTCCGTGAAGCCTGCAGGAGAAAAATGAGAAAAGAATGCAAGAAACAGACAAAGAAGTTCACCCAGTGAAAGGGGACAGACAGCAAGCAGGGGTGGGGGGAGGAAAAATAAAAAGAGGATATTATGAGAAACTGTATGCCAACAAACGAGATAACCTAGATGAAATGGAAAAATTCCTAGAAATGCATTACCAACTTACACTGACGCTAAAAGAAATACAAGAACTTAAACCAATCACATTTAAGGAGATTGAATACATCATCAAAAATCTCCCAGCAAAGAAAAGTCCAGGACCAGATGGC
>JAQZBX010076015.1:0-14509 GCA_029593785.1 Cabassous unicinctus
AGAAATCTTTTACTTAAAATTAAGTTTTTCAAGAAATATCACCAATAAAAAATTTGTATTTGGTAATTTTCCCCAAGGAAACAATGCACAGGATAATATAAAAATATACACTGTGTATATAGGAATTTTAAGAATTGGATCAGCCAACTGTGATGACAGGAAAGCTGAATTCAATAGGGAAGCCTGAAAACTCTGAACTCTGATGAAGGTTTTCAATAATTTCCCTAGAATTAGCTGGCTTGCTGAAATAGAGAAAGAAATACTTCCTTCTGATCTCTGAAATTCCACAATCTCCATTTCAGTCCTTCAGCTGACTGGTTGAGACTTCTTTCATTGGTGAAGGCAATATCCTTAGTTGATTATTGATGCCATAGATGCAATCAACTTACTGATGATTTAAAGCCAAACAGGGTCCTCACAATAAAAATCAGGCCAGTGCTAGCTTGACCAAACAACTAGAAACCATAAACTCTCAATATGACATGTAAACTTAACCATCACTTGTGGGATAAATATTGACTTCATCTCTCATTTTTTATCTTTCATTAATCCATTTATATCTACCTATCTATTGCTTATAAGAATGTGTGTGTGTTTGTTTTTATAAGAATTGTAATGTTTGCATTTCATTTTTTCTAATTTATTTGAAATAATAGAAAAATAATTTAGGTTAATAGTGGAAAAAGCATCCTTAAGATATATAATATAAAACAACTAAAACAACACAAAAATATGTTTAAGATACTCACTGTCTTTTCAGAAGATATAGATTGAAATGACTCTATAGGTGGATATTGAATTATTGGACAAATCAATTAGAGGACAACTTCTCATTCCTAAATGTTGGTATCAGACAGGTTTTCCAAATCAAATGATAACTAATGAAAATGAAAGGAAAATAAAGATGTTCTTGAGGGGGAATTTATGGTCCTTTCTCTTTTCCAAAAAATATGGAACTATCAGATGTTCTCTCCATTCTTAATCTCAGATCAATTCTATCAGTTTACAAGTTCCATAAGTAATGTTGATCCAGAAAAGAATTCTAAATAACACCAGTCACAGGAAGCCCATAATCAAACACAGTACAGTTGCTTCTGACATAAAATGAGACCATTTTTGTTCACTAGATTTAGTAATATACCCACATAAATGTAAACATATCTACACATCTGGACAAAACAATGAAATAATAATAATGGAAATAAAACTATTGAAGTATTCATTTCAATGAACTCTAAATATTGAGTAAAGTTTGCAATGAGAAATGAATAATGAGACAAAAGTTAATTTCTCAGACTTCACATATATTATTGTGATATAAATCAAATGGAGTATTGAAACTTATTTTGCAGAAAATTTAAAAAAATAAAGAAAAAAAAGAGAAAACTATTTGAAATACAGAAGAAAACAGAGACTTGCCAATTGGTATAGAATGAAGAAAGGCCACTTTCACTAGAATTAAAAGCCACAAATGAGGCAAGACAAAAAAATATATATATTTATATATATACGGTAATTTGCATTGAAGAAACAGCACATGCATTAGGAACAGATTTAATGTGAAAGTGAAGGATAAATAAAAATCTACACAAAATTTATGAAAATAATATTTTAATCTGCTTGAGAAAGCAATTTCATGCAAAGCGTCAATAATGTAATAGGAAATATCTACAGACTAGTAAAGAAAAGAGAAAATGAGTTTAAAGTAGTCATTTAAAAATGGCATGAAATATTTATAGCAGATATATAGCAGAGATATTCAAGATATTAAGGAAAACCTTTTAAAAAAATCATAGACAGATATTAAAGAAGAGCTATACTAATGAAGTGAATGATCAAATTTATAAAAGTGTCACTTATATTAATTTATAAAATGATACCAAAAAAAATCCAATTAAATATTTTCCTTTAGAATTTGTCAAAGTGGTCCTGAATTTCATAGGAATCCAAAATATAATATGTATTTCAAAGAAAAAAATTATATATATATATATATATATTTATGATAGTACAGATTTAGTACTGTACTCTGTGGAATTGTTATGTATATTTCAGTAAATTTTGTCAGGAAGTTGATTAAAAATATTTGAAAAATAAAACTGCATTCATATTTATGAACATACACAAACCAAATGTAACTGGATTAAAGAATTGAATATTGAAATCAGGATAACCAAAATGAGATATTTGAGCAAATAGAACACTCACATTTTGCTGATACTAGTATTAATTTGTACAATCAGATTGAAAAATAGTGTAACATTTTCTCAAAATATTTAGATTCTATCCTTGAATGAACCCTCATTTCTTTCATAAATTTAGTACAAATTATTTAATATCTTTTGTGTGTTAGCTATAGCTATTCACTCTGGAGCCAAAACTCATTTTACAGCCTCTACCCAAGTGTGAAAGAGAAAATAGTATATGGCTAATATAATCAAGGTCTTATATCCACATTCTCTCTTCTTTTGCCTTTAATTTGACTAATGTTGCTGTATCCTCAACCTTTATATCAATGGGTTACTGGAGTACAATAATCTTAAAGAAAAAAATACTAAAATATTAAGAACAATTCAGAGTATATCAAACATACTGTATTAAAATTAAATATTTGAATAGTCAGAAAACAATAGGCATGACTGTGTAGCAAGAGACATATTTTTATAATTGAAGCTACTAAACCTATAATTCATGGGTTAATGCATAACTTAATCCCAGAAAGTTGGAAACTTATAAGGAAGAGAGAAATATTTTTACTAATACATGTTCCAGTTAATCCTTTAAAATTGACTCACTAAATCTATTCTTATTTCCAAGAGTTATACTTACATTTTCTCCAGAATAGACAAATATGCATGACCCTATTTTTCTGGAACAAATTTGTGACTTCTAAACTGCTCAATATTTGAGAAGCAACCTCTGAGAGCTGTTGGCTCTATGGAAGACTTAACACTGTACCATGTGAAAAGTAAAAAATATAACACCTGAACGGACTGTATGAGATGGGTTTTACCAATTAACTTAATTCACTAGTTGATTTTGTGCTTCTCGATGGACATATTTAAAGAATAAATTTCTTAATCCCTAGAAGGATGGGAAGGACTGGCTGTCATAGTTCTAACCTGGGACACACAGATACACTATATTTGAAGCCATGATTGTAGCATGTAGGGAAGAACTGAAAAATAAGGGTTTAAGAAGAACTGTAAATACTCTTGAGATCACACCATAGTTCCTGAGTTCATCTGAGAAAAACATAACTGAAATCTAACCAGTATCCACCCATCTTTTTACCTATTCAAGATTAAGAAATCATTTCTTTAATTGTCTTAAAATGCACACATCTAAATATCATATCTCTTCTCAATATCTTCCATAGGCATTAATCCAAGATAAATGAATTTCTCTCTCATCCTGATGAATACATCATCTAAATAATAGTAAGGAAAAACAAAATACATGAATATCTGTGATGAAGACAGTAAGAATGTACTCATGAATTCACTGTAATAAATTTTGAAATCAACATTTGAAAATTTGTGTCTGATGATCAGAAGAGGAAGCCTTAGGTGATAGCATAATGTTAGCATAATGAGGGATAGATTCTTTGTATATCTTAAATATCAGAAATTTGTAGCTGATGGCAAAAGAAAAGATCATATAATGCTGAAACTTGGCATATTGAATTTTGCTTAGAGAAGAAGAAAATCAGTTACCCTCATCCTGCTAACTCTAGGAACACTCAAAAGCCAGATAAAAACTGAAGGTTGCTGTATATTGAAATAGATATTGAAAAAATTACCAGGAAAAATCATGGCAGGTTTTCTGGATTGAAGCCTAAGAAGAAAGAGATGTGCTATGTACCATGTATAAGACACTCAAAATTATGGCCTGTTGCAAACCTATGTACTCCTGCTTTTTAATGAGTGAAACAATTCTTCAAGATTGCAAACATTGGTACAGTTCTCAATGCTATATCTACTTTTCTCTTGGAATAATTTTATTACTTTTGCATGAATTTTGTTAACATTCCTTTTATACCAAAGACATTAGTTATCCTGAAAAATTTATTTAGATAAAATATTTTTACTTTTGCTCAATTGTACAGCAGAGGTTTTAATTTATTTATTAAAACTTGTCTTTCATATCTTGAAATGTTGTTAGGGTAAGAGTTTTTTAAACATTGATTTCCTCTTTGGTCTATTTATTTTTTAAAATATATTTTTTATTTATTTTTAAAAGATACTTAGATTACATGAATTTTTATATTAAAAAAAAATATATATAAGGGATTCTCATATGCCCCAATCCCCAGACTTCCCACTTTCCCCCACATTAACAATTTCTTTCATTAGTGTGATACATTCATTAAAATTGATGAACGCATTTTGGAGCATTGTCACTAAGCATGGGTTATAGTTTACACTGCAGTTACACTCTATCCCACTCAATTCTGTAGGCTACGGCAGGAAATATAATGACCTGTGTCTGTCACCACAATGTTATCCAGGTCAATTCTATGTCCTGAAAATGCTCCCATATTACATCTCTTTTTCACTCTCCTTGAGTACAGTACCTCCACTGGCCACTGTCTCCACATCAATGATATAATTTCTTCCATTTCTAGAATCACAATAAGTCTACAGTTGAACATCAGTAAGTCTACACTTGTCCATATTTTATTCACCAATCCTGAGGATCCTTATTGAGTCCTCAAATACAGAGTAGTTTCTTAATTCTAATCATGTTACTACTTAGATCAGACATATATGAATACATGAAATTCTGTTCATAAAAGAGTGTTTCTCTAGCCCAAATCACTCAATATTTTCTTCTGGCATGGCATTATCTAGTATGAGAGCTATTAACTTCAACATTAACAAGGGAAATTAATCTAAACAATTGAATTAATTTAATATTAGATCAAGTTCCAACAACCTTTTGTCATTGTGCTACATTTACAATATTTTTGAAACGTATTTTTAAAAAATTTGCCCAAACACATTCAACAATTATTTTAGGTTTTCTCAAATATCAAATGGCAATCGAGGCATGCTCTGTAAAATAGTTTCCATATCACCCAGTGGGCTTGAACACTGCAAAGCTGTTAGTCGTTCCCTTAATGTACGATAGAATTAGGATGACTTTTCTTATCTTCCCATCCATGGCAGAATGTACTAAAAATAGTTTCTCTAACAAAGCTCATGCATAATACTAAGATCTTCTGATAATGATTTTATTCTATATGAGACTAAAATGTTATTCCTCATTTTCTATAAATTTGGTTGTTTGTTTTACGCAACTAGTAATTAATCCTTTATTTCCTCCATTGCCTCATCATCCATGAAAGCTATACTTGAATCAGAATCTAATCTAATTTTCTTCATGGCAGTGTGCAGCCAGAGTTTTATTGCTATCACTCTACTTAAGTTTTGCACAGGCAAACATTCCTCCACAAAGCATCTTTCACCATAAGGCATGAATTCAAAATTTATTGAAGGATTAACATTCTGCCCAGATCTAATCCCTTTATGCTTTGCTAGATTACTGAAATATCTTTTTTCTTAAATAAATATGCTAACTTCAACATTTTTAATTCTGCTTGTTTTGAAGCACTTATGATTATAAAGATAAAAGTGTTTCAATATTAATTACATTTCAAGGCAAAAACTTATCTTTAAGTCATATTTTTCAAGCTATTTAATTTTCTTTTATAGAATACTTAGTATTAATGATTTATAGCTATAAAATAAGAATTTGTATTTTATTAATATTTTATATAAAATTCCTTTGTACTACAAAGGTAGTGTACATTTTTGCTGCCCATTTTAATTTCTAATAACCAATGTTACTGCTACTACTAACAATAATGTCGATTTGATTATATTGGATATATCTGAAGGAATTTCAAGAGGTTGAAATATATTTTGTGCAATTTTTTTGATAATATCATTTCAATTATGTGTGGTGTCTCCTAATATCATCATTTTTTAAAGTAGAGAGATTACTTCAAGCAGATAATTGTATTAACTATCTAAACATTACTCAGTGTTTAAGATGATACTACTCACCTACTATGTATGTTTGTGAAAATCATGATTAGAAAAGCTTCAGGTAATATGTCATCTAAATTTTTTACTGAATGGAAAAACTAACTAAAATTTATTTGGCAGGGCAAGAGGACCCAAATAGTTAAAGACATACTGAAAAAGAAAAAAGAAATAGGAGGAATCACGTTACCTGACTTTAAAATATATGACAAAGCTAGAGTGTTCAGAACTGCATGGTATTGGCACAAGGATAGACATACCAATAAATGGAATTGAATTGAGCCTTCTGGTATAGATCCTCACATATACAGTTATTTGATATTTGACAAGACCACCAAGCCCACTTAATTAGGAGAGAATGGCCTCATTACCAAATGGTCCATAGAGAACCATATATCCATGTCCAAAGAATGAGAAAGGAACACCGTCTGACACCTTAAACAAAAATCAATTCAAGTTGGATCAAAGATTTAAATACAAGAGCCAAGACCATAAAGACATTGGAAGATGATATAGGGAAACATCTACAGGACCTTGTAATAGGGAATGTTTTCATGAATTTCAGACCCAAATCTTGAGCAGAAAAAGGAAAAATAGATAAATGGGATCTCCTGAAAATTAAAAACTTTTCCACCTCTAAGGATGTTATCAAGTAAGTAAAAAAGCAGGCTACACAGTGGGAGAAAATATTGGCAAACATATATCTGATAGGAGTGTAATATCCAGCATATATAAAGAAATCCTACATCTCAAAAATAAAAAGACAAATAACCTTTTAAAAATGGGCAAGAGACTTGAAAACACACATCTCCAAGGAAGAAATATAAATTAATATAAAGCACATGAAAAAATGCTCAACATCACTAGGTATTAGGGAAATGTAAATCAAAACTGCAATGAGTTATCATCTTATACTCATTAGACTGTCAGCTATTATTTAAAAAAAAAAAGAACTATAAGTGTTGGAGTGGATGTGGAGGAATGAGAACCCTCATGCACTGTTGGTGAGAATGAAAAATGGTCCAGCCATTGTGGAGGACAGTTTGGCATTTCCTGAAATAACTGACTATAGTATTGCCATAAAACCCAGCAATTCCACTGCTGGGTTTATACCCAGAAGAAATGAAAGATGGACATGATCAGATATATGAATACCAATGTTCCAAAAGTTGGAATCAAACGAAATGCCCATCAACAGATGAATGGATAAAAAAAATGTAGTACAGACATACAATGGAATATTACTCAGCTGTAAGAAGGAATACATTGCTAATACAGGGATAACATGGATGAATCTTGAGGACCTTATGTTGAGTTAAGTAAGCCAGGCATTGAATGAAAAATATTACATTACCTCATTGATATGAATTAAGCAGATTTAGCAGACTCAGAGAGCTATTGTCTGCAAGAAAGGTTTACAGGAATTAGAAAGTGAGAGAATGTTGTGAGCCAATTCCCATATGTGTGTAACCTATGATAAGGTGGAAGTGTGTAGTCTGGCTTTGAAGGGATATGGCAAGGGGTTGTGATAATATTGGGCTGGCCGGTCTAGGTTTGACAGGTGGGTAGAGTGAGGAGGGTGGGTTGCATGGTCCATGGAACTGGGTGGAGGACTGAGGGAGAGATCAGCTGAACCATGGGGATTTGTGGGTATGTGGTTGAAAGTCCAAAGTTGAGAACACGCTTATGGTAATATGACAAGGAAGATTACTGGTTTAGGATATTGGATGCGGGGTATTTGGGACAGGGCACACCTGGGACAGGTTTCTAGGGAGTGTGCCAGTTATCATTTTGCCATAATGTGTTGTATCACTGCGTGGAGATCCAAAAATGAGCTGGAAAAGGTTGGGCTCCCATCCTGGGACATCTGATATGTTCAGAAGCAGAGTGACAGGAGACTCTTGAGAGTGTGGGCGATTCCTAATAAGAGAGGACAAACCAGTGTGTCAAGATCTCAATTTTGTTGCAAGTAACTATGAATCTTGTCATCCAAGGGGTGAAGGTGGGTGGTCACCATGGGCTCTGAGGGGAGGGGGAGGGAGGAATAGAATATATGGAACAGGGGATATTCAGTGGGGAATGGAAGTGTTCTACATGATCATTCAATGATGTATGCCAGCCATATTAAATATCATCAAAATGTATGAAAGTTTAAGGTCCAAAATGTAGACCATAAGGTAAACCATTGACTATGGTTAGCAACTATGTTTCACTATTTGTACATCAGTTGTAACAAATGTACCATCTACATATAAAAAAGATAATATGTGAAAGGGGAAAAGAAGGCAGGTTTTTGGTATATAGGTTTCACCTGTATTCTGTATGTGACTTTACTGTGATGTAAAACTTCTTTGAAAACAAAACAAAACAAAAAAAGTAAGACACTGGGAATAAATGGAACAAAATATAACTGTCCATACAGGATAAAAGATATTACAGAGATGATAGGCAAAATATAAAAAAATAAATATTTTTCATTATTTTCAATATCCCAATTTTTAATTTTATTTTTAGTTCTTTAAAAATTATATATATTTTATTTCTTATATTTCTACTTATCATTATTTCATTTTCCTATAAATTGTATTAAGCTATTTAATTGACTTCATTTTTGAAGAAGCTTTGGATTACAGAAGGGTTACAACTAGGGCAGTGGAAGATCATTGGTGTGGGATTTAGGGATGGGGTATAAATGGGAGGAAGTTCCCATGGACATACATATAAGGTATATACATGTGTTCCAATGTTCACAGGGCATTGTCACATTTGGTGGAGATTCACACAAGGACATAGAGAATATTGAATTTCCTTCCTAGAGTGCTCTGCCATGTTCTCCAATGGAGCAGCAACAGATCCCTAAGTTCAGGTGCAATGAGTGGGAAATTGATGTGCCCTCAATATTGATGACTAAGTTTGAGAGCCTTTTCTCTTGAAATTGAAACTTAGCTTAATGTTGTGGAGTGCCAAAGAGTTGCTACCTGAGAGCCTCCTTTTTGCTCAAATGTGGCCTCTCTCTAAACTAAACTCAGCATATAACTGCATTACCTTACCCCCAACATGGGACATTACTCCAAGGGATAAGCCTTCCTGGCACCGAGGGATCACTACCAAGCACCAATTAGCAATGCAGCTGGAAAAACACCTCAAATAAAAGAGAGAAAAGGTAAAGACAAATGAATTTATATGACTAAGAGACTTCAATGTGAGTAAGGAGGTCATCTAAGTGATAATGCAGCAGATCTCATAAACTGCCAAGGTGGATATTACCCCAAGTAATGGGGCTCCTGAGGGCTCTGAAGACACCCAGGTCCTTTTGTCATGACTGATAGCTCCAGAGTTTCATGTCTTGCCATTGGGCCCTACTTTGGAGTTTGTTCTCCTGTAAATGAGAGAGTTGTATTCAGTTATGGCTTCCCTACCCATGTTTCATCTGTCCATGCTATTTGAACTTAACTTGGTGCTGGAGTTGGTACATGTGTCCAGAAGACTTGAAGCTTTGGGTTGTCCATGTGCCAGTTTGGCCCTGTGCCTCAGTGAAGTTTCAACACCTACTTTCCAGTTCATTGGACTCACCCAGGACAACTATCAGGGAGGTGATTATTGATAACCACCATATCAATGAATTTAAATAACCTACAACTGCAAGCAAGGGAGTCCCATCCTTCAGCTGCATGGGATCGAAGACCCTTCTCAATTCGAGGTGGGGTGAACATAACCAACCCAGAATCTTCAGAATTGGGGAATGAACTATGGACTAGAATGGACTTACTGGTATTCTACTATAAACTTATTGTGATTCTAGCAATGGAAGAAATTACAACATTGTTGTGGAGGCAGTGGCCACTGGAGGCTCTGGGGGCAAGGAGAGGGAAAAACAGGTGTAATACAGGGGCTGTATCAGGAATTGTGCATCATCCTGAATGACATTGTAATGACAGATATAGGCCATTATATATCTTCCCATAACCTGAAAAATTGTGTGGGAGAGAGTGTAAACTACAATGTGAACTATGGTCCATACTCAGTGGCAATGCCCCAGGATGCATTTTTCAATTGCAATGAATATGCCACACTAATGAACGATGTTGTTTAGGTGGGAAGGAGTGGGAAGTGTGGGGAGCAGGGCATATTGGAATCCCTATATTTTTTTGGGTAACATTTATATAATCTAATATCATTTAAAAATATAAAGTAAATATATTAAAATGATTAATTGCCTATTTATCCTCTGAAACAATGGAGATGAGAAGGGAGTGGTATGACATAGTCAAGGTGCTAAAATTAAAAAAGAAAATCAGCCAAGAATTCTATGGCTAGCAAAGCTGACTTTCAAAAATGAGGGGGAGTTCAAAATAGTCACAGATAAACATTAACTAAGAGAGTTTTTCAACAAAAATACTGCCCTTCAAGAAATACTAAATACTGATTGAGTTCATTTAAGGGAAAAAAAGAAGACGGGAGAGATGGTTGGAAGAGAGTATGTAGAAAGTAATATTATAAGGAAAACTACCAAAAAAAGATAAATGAAAACAATATATGACATATATAAACCTAAAGAAAATATTGCTAATGCAAATACTGCCTTACCAGTATTAACATTGAATGTAAATGGAATAAACTCTCCAATCTAAAGACAGTTTGGCAGAATGGATTAGGAAATATAACACATCAATATGCTGTCTACAAGAAATTCGACTTTGACTCAAGCATGCCAGGGGTTTGCAAGGGAGTGGTTGGAAAACGGCTTTACATGGAAACAATAACCAAAAAAGGGCAGGATTAGCTATACTAATATCAGAAAACATAGACTTTAATGTGAAGCTATTTTAAGAGACAAAGAAGGACACTATATATTTTTAAAAGGGTAATCTATCAAGAAGAAAGAACAATCACAAATATTCATGCACTTAATGAGTGTGCACCAAAATATGAAGTGAACATTGGAAAAACTAAGTGGAGAAAAAGATACCTATACTATGATAGGGGGAGAAATTTGTACGCCTTTATCACTATTAGAAAGAACATCTTGGCAGAGGCTCTATAAAGAAACAGAGACCTTCAATAATACATTAGAGGAACTACACCTAATAAATATATCCAGATTATTACAACCAAATACAGGTGTATATACATTTTTTTCAAGCACATGGATCATTCTCCAAGACAGACCATATGATAGTTCATAGAACATGTTTCAACAAATTTAGAAATATTGAAATTATACAAGCAATTCCTCTGATCACAAAGGAATGAAGTTAGAAATCAATAAGAAGTAGAAAACCAGAATAGGCACAAAGACATGAAGTAAAACAAAACATTCTAGACAATCATTGGATCAGGGAGGAAATTGCAAACAAAATAGCTTTCTACCTTAAAATTAATGAAAATGAGAACAAAAATATATTAAAACCTATGAATTGCAGCAAAAATAAGGCTGAGAAGGAAATTCATAGCCATAAATGCTTATATTGAAAAAGAAGAGGCTAAAATAAAAAACCTAACTGCATCCCTGGAGGAACCAGTAAAAAAAAACAACAAATTAATCCCAAAGCAAACACAAAGAAAGAAATAACAAAAATTACAGCAGAACTAAATATAACTGAGAATAAAAAAATACACTAGAATAATTCAGGAAAATCAAAAGCTGGTTCTTTGAGAAGATTAACAAAATTGGCAAAAAATTAGCTAGGCTAACAAAAAAGAGAAGGAAAAATACATAAAATAAAATGTGAGGTAGGTGATCTCACCAGTGATCCCACAGAAATAAAGTATCATAAGAGAATAGTTTGGAAAATTTTACAAAAAAAATTGATAACTTCAATGAATTAGACAAATTCTGGAAACACACTAGCAGCTTACATTGACAAAAGAAGAAACTGATGACCTCAACAGACCAATCACAGGGAACAAGATTGAATTAGTCATAAAAAACCTCCCAACTAAGAGCTCAGAACCAGATGACTTCACAGATGAATTCTATCAATTATCACATAAAGAAATAATACCAATCCTACTTATATTCTTCCAAATAGTAGAAGTGGAGGGAACTCTTTCTATCATGCCAACATCAACCACATATCAAATCTACCTAAAGATGCCACAAGAAAGGAAAACTACAAACCAATCTCTCTAATGAACCTGGATGCTAAAATACTCAATGAAATTCTTCCTAATCATATTCAACAACACACAAAAGAATTATACACCATCATCCATTGGATTCATTTCTACCATGAAAAGATCATTCAACATAAGAAAATCAATCAAAGTAATTCATCACATTAACTGGTCAAAAGAAAAAATCGCACAATCACCTACAGTGATGCAGAAAAAACTTTTGAGAAGATATAGAAACTTTCTTGATAAAAAACACTTCAAAAGAGAGGAACAGAAAAAAGCTTCCTCAACATGATAAAAGGTATATATGAAAAATCCACACCTAATATCATTTTAAATATTCAAATACTAAAGGCTCTCCCTCTAAGATCAGCAACAAGACAAGGATTCCCACTGCCAAAACTTATTTAACATTGTATGAGAAGTACTGCTTGAGCACTTAGGGACGAAAAGCTATAAAAGGCACTCAAAATGGAAAGGAAGGAGTAAAAATTACTCTATTTGCAAATACATGATCCTACGCATAGAGAGCTCTGAGAAATCTACAACAAAGCTTCTAGAGCCGAGAAAGGAGTTCAATAAAATGGCAGGAGAAAAGGTCAACATGCAAAAATCAGTAGTATTCCCTTGCAGGAATAAAGACCAATCTGAGTTTGAATTCAAGAAAAAAAATCCAGTTACATTAGCAACTAAAAGAATCACTTATCTAGGCATAAACTTAGCTAAAGATTTGAAAGGCTTTTACACAAAAAACTTCACAACATTGTTAAAGTAAATCACATAAAACCTAAACAAATGAAAGAATATTCCATGTTCATGGATTGGAAGTAATCAAAATTAAGATATTTGTTATACAAAACAGATTTACAGATTTAACTCAAACCCAATAAAAATTACAACAATATTTTTAATGAATTGGAAAAGCTAATTATGAAATTTATTTGAAAGGGCATGGAGCCCTGAATAGACAAAAATCTTGTTGAAAAGAAAAAAGTAATTGGAGGAATCACACTACCTTTCTTTAAAGCATACAAAAAAGCTGCAGTGGTCAAAAGTGCATGTTACTTGTAATACAGGGGCTTTTCCAGGACCTGGGGGTTGTCCTGAGTGACATTGTGGTGACAGATATAGGCCATTTTAGAGCAGCATATACCATGCAGAACTGTGTGGGAGAGAGTGTGGCCTATGATGTGAACTGTAGTCTATGCTTAGTGGCAAAGCCCCAGGATACGTATATCCATTGCAGGTGATGTGCCACACTAATGAAAGAGGTTTATGTGAGATGTTATGGGAGATATGGGAGGGGGAGATCATGGGAATCCCTGTAATTTTTGTGTACCATCTATATAATCTAAGCATCTTTTAAAATATATATGAAAAAAATAAAATAAAGTAAAAATAAAAAAAAAAATGCATGGTACTGGTACAAGGTAGACATCATGATCAAAGGACCCAAATTGAAAATTCTGAAATAGATCCTCATTTAAACAGTCAACCAGTATTCAACAAAGTCACAAGCCCACTCAAAGAGGACAGAATAACCATTTCAACAAATGGTGTTTAGAGAACTGGATATCCACACCCAAATGTGTGAGAAAGTATCATGTTCTCATGACCTATACAAAAAGTCAACTCAGGATGGATCAAAGGCATAAATATAAGAGGTAAGTCCATAAAGCTCCTAGAAGATAATGTAGGCAACCATCTAGGAGATTTTGTAGTAGGAAATGGTTTCATAAACTTTACACCCAAAGAATGAGCTATGACAGATAGAAGAAATAAATAGGACTTCCTCAAAATTAAAAACTTTAGCTTTTCAAAGGAATTTGTCAAGAAAGTTTTCAGGCAGCCTACTCAATGGGAGAAAATATTTGGTAACCATATATCTTATACGGGCCTAATATCCAGCCTATATAAAGAAATCTTACATCTCAAAAGTAAAAAAGACTAAAAATCCATTTTAAAAAATGGGCAAGAGATTTGAATAGACACTTTTCTAAAGGAAAATTTGAATGCATGAAAAGCACATGAAAAGATGTTCAACATGACAAGCTACTAGGCAAACACAAATAAAATTACATTGAGATATCATCTGACACCTATTAGACAGGCAGCTATTAAAAAAACAGAGAACTACATGTTTTGGAGAAGATGTGGAGGAAACATAACATGCATCCATTGCTGTTGGGAAGGTAGAATGTTGCAGCCATTGTGGAGGACAGTTTGGTGTTTCCTCCAGAAGCTAACTACAGAATTGCCAATGATCCAGCAATCCCTCTGCTGTGAATGTACCAATATAAAATGAAAATCGGGATATGAACAGATATATGCTCACTAATGTT
>JAQZBX010076016.1:0-14505 GCA_029593785.1 Cabassous unicinctus
AAAAAAAAAAAAGAAAAAGAAAAAAAACAAAAATATGCCAACAAAGAAAAGACCAGGACCAGATGGCTTCACAGGTGAATTCAACCAATCATTCCAAGAGGAATTAATACCAATCTTGCTCAAACACTTCCAAAAAATTGAAAAGAAGGGAACACTACCTAATTTTTTAATGAAGCCAATGTCACCCTAATACCAAATCCAGATAAAGATACTAGAAGAAAAGAAATTACAGACCAATTTCTCTAATAGATACAAATGCAAAATTCCTCAACAAAATACTTGCAAATTGAATCCGACATCACATTAAAAGAATTATACATTATGATCAAGTGGGTTTTATCCCAGGTAAACAAGATTGGTTGAACTTAATAAAATCAAGTAATCTAATATACCACATTAACGAATTGAAGGGTAAAAAACACATGATCATCTTGATTGATGCAGAAGAGGCATTTGACCAAATCTGGCATCCTTTCTTGATAAAAACACTTTGAAAGATAGGAATAGAAGAAAATTTCTTCAACATGATAAACAGCATATATGAAAAACCCACAGCTAATGTTATACTCAATGGTGAAAGACTGAAAGCTTTCCCTGTAAGAGCAGGAACAAGAAAAGGATGCCCAGTGTCACCACTGTTATTGGACATTGTGCTAGAAGTTTTAGTTAGAGCAGGTAGGCAAGAAAAAGAAATAAAATGTATCCAAATTGGAAAGGAAGAAGTAAAATTTTCCCTATTTGCAGATGACATGGTCCTATAAATAGAAAGTCACAAAAATTCTACAACTAATCTCCTAGAGCTAATAGATGAGCTCAGCAAAGTGCCAGGATACAAGATTATCTTGCAAAAATCAGTAGTTTTTCTAGATACTAGTAATGAGCAATATGAGGAGGAAATCAAGAAAAAAATTCCATTTACAATAGCAACTAAAAGAATCAAATATCTAGGAAAAAATTTAATGAAGGATGTAAAGGACTTGTACACATAAAACTACAAATCATTAGTAAAACAAATTTTTTAAAAAGACCTAAATGGAGAGACATTCTGTGTTCATGGATTGGAAGACTAATTATCATTAAGATGTCATTTCTACCCAAATTGATTTACAGATTCAATGAAATACCAATCAAAATTCCATCTGTCTACTTCATGGTAATGGAAAAGTCAATTATCAAATTTATTTGGAAGGGTAAGAGGCCCCAGGTAACCAAAAACATCTTGAAAAAGAATGACGTTGGAGGACTTTCACTTCCTGACTTTAAAGCATATTACAAAGCTAGAGCTGTCAAAACAGCATGGTACTGGTACAAAGAAAGAAATATTGACCAATGGGAATACATTGAGAATTCAGAAATAGAGCCTCATAACTACGGCCAATTGATATCTGATGAGGCTGCCAACTCCACTCAACTGCGACAGAATAGTCTCTTCAAAAAATGGTGCTGGGAGAACTGGATATCCATATGTAAAAGAATGAAAGAGCACCCCTATCTCATACCTTCTATATAGAGAAATGTAAAATGGATAACACCTAAATATAAGAACCAGGACTATAAAACTCCTAGAAGAAAATATAGAGAAGCATTTTCAAGATCTTGTGGTAGGCAATGGTTTCTTAGTACTAACAACAAATGAAAAACTGAATAAATGAGACCTCCTCAAAATTAAAAATGTTTTTGCTTCAAAGGACTTTGTCAAGAAAATGAATAGACAATGTACTCAACGGGAGAAAATATTTGGAAACCACATATCTGATAAGGATTTAATATCCATAATATATAAAGAAATCCTACAACTCCTCAATAAAAAGTCAAACAACCTGTGGCAGTTTGTAGCTTTTGTGGACCCCAGAAAATCCTTTCTTAAAGCTAATCCATTCCTGTATGTGTAAACTTATTGTAGGTGGGACCTTTTGATTAAATTACTTGAGTTAAGGTCCTTTGATTAGATTGTGTGCCCCAGGGTGGGTCTTAATCCCCTTACTAGTGTCCTTTATAAAGGGAGGAATAAAAAACCACGGATACCGGAGAAAAGCTGAAGAGACCACAAGGAACCCTGACGCTGAAATCAATAGACCACAGAGACAGAGAGGAAGCCACTTTAGCCAGAAGCTCAAATCAACAAGGCTCTTGGAGGAGTAGGGAGAGAAGAATGGACGCTGCTGTGTGCTTGATTGCCCACAGCTTGAGCTCTGGTAGAAAGGATCTCCTGATGACGCCTTAATTTGGACACTTTCACAGCCTCAGAACTGTAAGCTTTTAACCTAATAAATTCCCACTGTAAAAGCCTACCCATTTCTGGTATATTGCTCCCAGCAGCTTTCAGCAAACTAAAACACAACCCAATTAAAAAATGGGCAAAAGATGTGAAAGACATTTTTCCAAAGAGTAATTAAAAATGGCGAAAAAACACATGAAAAGATACTTAGCCTCACTAGCTATAGGAAATGCAAATCAAAACCACAATGGGATATCATTTCACACCTACTATAATGACCACTGTTGAAAAAACAGAAAACTACGTATTAGAGAGGTTGTGGAGAAATAAGAACACTCATTTACTACTGATGGGAATGTAAAATGGTGCAGCCACTGTGGAAGACAGGTTGGCAGTTCCTCAGAAAGCTAAGTATAGAATTACCATATGATCTGGCAATCCTGCTACTATGTATAGACCCAGAGGAACTCAAAGCAGGGACTTGAAAAGACATTTGCACACTGATGTTCATATGGCATTATTCACAATTGCCAAAAGATGGAAGTAACCCAAGTGTTGATCAACCAATTAATGGATAAACAAAATGTGATATATACATACCATGAAATATTATTCAGCTGTAAGAAGTAAGGAAGTCTGGACACATGACACATGACATGGATGAAGCTTGAGGACATTATGTTGAGTGAAATAAGCCAGACACAATAGGACAAATAAATGACAAATATTGTATGATCTCATTAATATGAAGTAATTATAACATGCAAACTCACAGAGTTAGAATCTAGAATATAGGTTACCAGGCGATAGAATAGCAATAGAGAATGGGGAACTGATGCTTAATTAGTGTAGAATTTCTATTTAAGTTGATTGTATGATTGTATGTGTTTGGAAATGGATATTAGTGATGGTAGCACATTATTATGAGTATAATTAATAGTGCTGAATTATGTTTGTGAATGTGGTTGAAAGGGGAAGTTTGGGCAAAGTGTCAAAAATAGGGGTGTATTTGAGGATGTATTTTTTACATGACCTTTCTGTAAACCTACAACTTCTCTAATTAATAAAAAAAACCATTATGCTAAGTGAAAGAAACCAGACACAAAGTGCTACATATTGTATGATTCCATTTATATAAAATACAAATATAAATAACTTTGTAGAGATGGAATTAGATTAATGGTTATGTAGGGCTGGTGAAGGATAGAGGGATTGAGAGGTGACTGCTAAGTTGTATATGGGGTTTTTCTTTTTGGAGTAATGAAAACATTCTAAAATTTATTGTGGTGGTGAATGTACAACTCTATACTAAAAGCCACTGATTGTACATTTGGATGGATTGTATGGTACGTGACTATATTGCAATAAAACTGCTTAAAAAACAAAAATAAAACAAAACAAAAACTCACAGGAAAAAAGATCTAAGCACATAATTGAAGAATTGTTGATTGCTAATGAACAGGGTGGGCCACTGTTAACTAGACTTTGGTGGTTGTTTTGAAATCAGTCCGTACACTGCTGCTCTGCTTCGCTAACTAATACTATTCGAGAACTCATTCAAACTGATGATTTTCAGTAATTATCTCTATACTCATGACTCAAAACTATATCTCTCATTTCCAACTTTCATTGACCTCTTACACCAATTTAGACAAAGGTGTTGGATTAGGTGAATGAATTATTAAATTATCACTGAAGCCCTTTCCAGCCACAGAAGGTCTATAATTACATGGAAATGTAACATTTTAGAATTAAAGGAGACAAGAGAAATAATTGATTGTAATTCTCTAATTTTACAAATGAGGCTACTGATGCTAAATTCCAAGGTTACATAAATAGCCAGGGACAAAGTCAGGATTATAACCCAGGCGTTTTGCCCCTATCTTTGTTTTCCCATCTGGACTAAAGTATTTGAGAAAAGGCAGTGCAGTTTGTGCCTCTTCAAACTCTAATAGCAAGAAGATGACCCAGGTGACAGACTGACAGACTGTCCAAGGGTCCTGGTGTTACGAATAACTTTCTATTCCAAAATCCTTAAATTGGAATTCCAACACTGAGAATATAAAGGCTCATCCTTTTCATTTCTCATTTAACATTTGTTTTCTGCAGAAGCCCTTGAGTACACAAAGTGATGAGGAACAAATCTAATGAATGAATTCCCAACTCCCATGTAGAGGAATAATTAATCCATTTGCTTCTCATTTTGATTCTGTACTTCCCTTAAAATTTATTATTAGAATTGAGATGCCCTCTACAAAGGGTTTTCTTTATAATGAAGTCAGAGCCCAGAGAGTCAGAGTATTGCAGCCTAACTCTGCAGGCAAACAGGGGAACTGCAGAAGTCCTTGAAAACATATGTTCATTCAGCTTCCAAAATTAACTCAAAATTACACTAGAGTGTTTTCACTCTGCCTGTAATTTTTGACTTTTTGAACTGTCTGAATATTTTTCCCTCAATTGAAAGTATACAAAATCACAGAACTTTCACGAATGTGAGAAATAATACAAAAGAAAATAATTCTGATTGGGAAGAAGGTCTTCAAAAGCCAAGAACTAAAAATTAGACACATTTTATTGTCTAGGTGCCCAGTTAGGATATACAAATATTAGTCATTTAACTATATTTGTTACAATTCCTGCCATTGCTTTGTTTGGCTGACAAAGTCAGAAAACCTAGGCAGCCCAGGAGTTAACATCTGGCTAAGTAGGTTTGGGGCATTTTATCTGTTCTAGTTCTACATGTCTCCAGAAAACACACACGGTCCCAGTCATATTTCATTGATTTGCCACAATTTTAATATGTGCTGCTAATGCCAATAAAAGTAAAGCAAAACAAACAAACAAAAAATCAAGAGCAAGTGACTATAATCCAAGACCTAGCATTATGCTTGGCACTTAATAGGTGCTCAATAAATATTATCCCTCTCTTTTTTGCTTCAAAATCACTTTTCCCTGGTATAATATATTTATTTGTGCCTATCTCATCTATCATTTGGACCATTGTATTTAAACTATTCTCTTTAAATTCTTTTTTTCCCCTTAACTTTTCTCTGTTAATTACTTCCACTGAGTTCCTTCTTTTTACTCGTGTCAAGTTCAGAAAAATAGTGAGAAGTAACATAACTAATTGAATCACTATTCCTGCATCTATGACTGATTTTTAATTCCAGATCCCAAAACAGCATACCGAGTTGCACTGCCATTTTAAGTCAGACGGCCAGGGAATAAATCATCTTGGAAATGTAGAAGAGAAGTAGAGCCAAGTTATCCCTAAATGGGAGGGAAGGGTAGACTTTCACAGCTGAGGTTTCCTATAGAATTCTAGCTCCTGCTCAAAGGTTCTTTCATAATATTCTAGCTCAATGAATTATTCTCATCACATATTTGAATTAGCTCAGGTAAAATAACATAAAGCTCAGGCAAAATAAAGAAAACATGACTGTGTGTTTCAGGGACAGAAGAATTAGTTTGGTCCTAACCTTGATTAGACCCAAGGGGGCTAGTGCTGAAATTTGGCCAGTGGAGAAGCATTGTCCCAAGCAGATTTTACTGGCTTTGTCAAAGGATGAAGGCCTTGCATTTGCCAGGCAAACGGGAACTGCTTTGTGAGTTTATATGAATCTTTTAATAATGAGAGACTATATGTATTTTTCTACTCTGTTTTCAAGGCTAGGAGTTGCATCTCACTAAATAAATTTTTATTTAAAATAGTACCAGGCACTATTCCAGAGGCTGACAGTTTTCCTGACATTCTATGACCTCATATTACTACGCTTTCATTTCTGTTGTTACTAAAACTCACGTAATAAACTTGAATACAATAGGTTGAATTGATTATTTTTAATATATTTATGATGGTCAGAATGATAAATCAATATTACTGATGAACTCATTTTTATGAATATTTGAATTCTCCAATGTCTTTTATTCTTTTTAAAGTTTTTCCAGTAACAACTTGTAATATTTACATATCATTTGGAAATTTCAAACCATTTTGCAATCAGCTAATCTACCATATATTTCTAAAAAGCCAGCGATTTCATTTTTGTTTTAAAAATAAATAAGACCTGAATCATCCATAAAGATTATCAGCAGATATCAAACTTGCTAACTAGAAAGGAGAGAGGGAGTACAGGAAGGTGCCTTTGGCTGGTATAGGTCAAGAATCAACATGAGGCAGAGTTTAACAACGTTTCAATTATGAAGTGAATGAATAATATTATGAAGTCTCATGAAAATTATAATAAATTATTTCAGAGAACAGGAAGGGCAATGCAAATGAAAATCCCACAATATATATCCCATCCCCATTGACCATGCAGAAGTTGATTTTTGAAAAATTAGCTTGCACACACTAAAAAGAAGTTCACTTATTTTTAAAATGCAATCTGAACATGTAAAAAATATTTTTTCTTCAGCCTGTGCATGAAGGCACGCTTGCAGGTGTGGATATTTGACAGATTACTTTGGAATGTGCAATCAACTAAGCACTACAAGTGTATCTACTAATTTGGTAAGAGGACTAAGAGCAAGAGGCCTCTGCTAAATATTACAGAAATCGCATCTGTGGCTTCTACATAGTGATGATCCCTAATGCTAAAAAAGATAGATGGATGTAGAGCATTTCTAAGGAACTACTCACTGACCACTGTTATTGCTGTACCCCAAATTTAAAAAATATTCTCCTTACCAATTTAAATGATACTGCAGATATGTAGTGCATCCCTATGAAAGCAGATGACAGAGTCAGTAACTTGGTACCTGGATCTCTAAGTGGACAGCAATTTCCCTTCACTGCTGTTCTACCTTCTCTCAAGTCTACCTAATTTCTAGTACACTGTAGTATTTCTGGATGTAATGGGGGAATTTACATTCCTCAAAACCAGTTAAGATGGTCACTGAAACTGAAAACATTTTTAATGTGGTTGGAGGTAATTTCTCTCACTGAAAATTCCTCAGAGAATTTCCTTTTTTTTTTTGCCTGTGATGATCTCTCAAAAACTCTAACAGTATATCACTGTACAAATTGTGCTGAATATTGTTCTTTTGAATTTAGGTCACTTAACGGTATTGATTTCTGTAGCCTGGCCCACATATTTCTGCACTTGGAATAAACAGCGAGACTCTTACTCTTCCATGCCAGAGAGAGAGTTAATAGTGCAGCATGCATCGTGTCATGGAGCTGCCCAGTACAGGGTTCCTATTTCACCGGGAGGGAGGGAGGGACAGAGCACCATCCCTTTGTTAAGAAGTAAATAGGAAACTAGCATATGATAAAAAATTAGAAAAAAGCAACGCTTCCTGAGGACTATGTTTAAGGTGTACTCTCAGCATAAATGTGAAAATAAAGCATCACCTATAAATAATAAGGATGAAACACAAAGCAGTATCCCTGAGTGGAATAATGTGCTACTATAGTAAGATATATGTAAACAGTGATTAGACCAGACTGTCTTTGATTTACTAATTCTCTCCAACTCTTTAGTTTGTGTTTTCCTTTCTTTTTTTTTCTTTTTCTTTCTTTTCTTTACTATTCCTCTGTTCTCCTTTCTTATCATTTCCACTTTCTTCCCTACCTTTCTACCAATCTAACTACAAAATCACTTACCTATGTACATAACTATCAATCCATCCAATTATAAAGACACACAAACTTGCATGACACAAACCAGATGTCTATCATTCTCATTCTACAGTTTTAGTCATTTTCAATGAATTCTTTTACAATTTTCAAATAATCAGATAACTAGAATGTGTGGAGTTTACCTAAGTAAGGAATAAAATTCCCAGAATAGAGCAAACTAGTAAGAAATAGTCTTTATAAACTATAAGGGGGCAATTATCACTCAGGTTCATTTAGACTTTGTAATGCCACAGAGTTTCTGTGCTAATACTGTTTTTTCAAATAGTAAATAAAATACAACTACAAAAAATAAAGTCATATGTTTTAATTGGGTTATTTTATATTTTTCTCAAAATTTTCACATCAAATATAGGTTGGTCAGATTTAATAAAAAGCATGGTATTGCATTTAAAGTTATCATTCAATAATATTTATCGTGAATTACTATTATTCATCACTTCTGATTCTCAACACACACATCATTTCATCCAAGAAGGGACTCTGTAGCACTCAATTGAAAAATTGTTTTTCTCCTCTAAACCCAAAGAGCACTTAAGTAAACCACTCCATTGGCATGTGTTTTTTTTTTTTAATTTATTTAGCTGGACCATAACCTTCTGGAAGGCAAGACATTTATATTTCACAGGGAAGGGATTTATACTTAAAGTGTTGATTAATATTTATTGTTACTTATATACCCTATATAAAATATATTTTTTCCAATAAACCTTAGAAAGGATAGCATTATTATTAATAATGTGTAATTATTACCTATCTTTCTTTTGCCATTTACTGTCACAGTTCAAGTTATTTTCAAAGAGAGAAGCATAATGGTCTAAAATAAATGACCTTGCAAATCAAAGAGAATAGACTCAATGAATAGCAGAAATCAAAAAACATTTAAATGCTATTAATAAGGACATCAAAATTCTGGTTAAAATAATTTGCATATCTAATGTTCTTAACAAAACATGCATTTCAAGCAGAAGATTTAAGGGTTTTAAATCACAGATTTTCACAGCATTTCCTTCCGGCAGCTGATGAAAATCGGATAATATACAATCAAAACAATTTTTCTACACATTTTAAATTGATTGAAAAATAGAAACAGATTTAACATTCAAAAAGCACATTTGCACCCGTTATATATAAATGGTCTGATCTGATTTAGTGGATACTAGGTATAGAAACTTAGAGCTGACAACATTCTTTGGGATGTTTTAAAACAGAGAGAATGTATTACAGCACCCAAGCTGCTAGTCACTCAAAGTAAGTGCCATTGACTAACAGTTTGAATCTTCTATAAGGACTATCATAAAAGTAAACCTTCCACTTGATGAAAGGCGTTCTCCATTTTTCATTGTAGGTACAAATCTGACAATAAATAGGTTATGAATAGTTTTCAAAATAAAAACATAAAAATAAGTTACCAAGCAGGAGCTATATGAAAAATACAACATATTTGCATAAGACTTGAAAGTAACATTTATTACTGTCTTCAGCATGATATATAACTTGGTGATTGAAAAATAACTAGGTAACCATTCAAATTGTCAGTTTGCATTAACTAGGTGTATACTCAAAGAAAATAAATAATGAGCCAAAGCATTTGCCTTACATCATATTTATTAAGCTATCAAGGCATTAAATACATGGTCAGAAATGCAGCCCAGAGAACATCATATCCTTAAATAAGAGGAGTCATGTTTACAGGCAGCACATCACATTTACTCTCAAATTCTGTTTATTTTTGTAATTCATTCATTTCTAAATGTAAGGAAATATGGGACATTTTTCTTTGTATAAATGGTTTTACTGTAGAATGTTTGGCATATCTAAGGTACTGCATGTTTCTCAGAAGGCCAGTTCACAATAGCTGAAATGGAAATGAATAAATTCACCAGAGGCACTGAAAAGAAGAAACAAAGTGGTAACAAGTCTTAACTCCTCCTTCAAATAATACTTCAGCACCTCTATCCAGAGTCACATTTGTATCAGCCAGGACTCTGGACATAGAGTCCTTAGAGGTAACCTAGTCAACCATGGCAAATAAGAGCAATTTATAATTTTTGACAATAAACAATAATCTAAAAAGGAAGAACTTTGTGAGTAAATGAGTAAATGGGTACATTTTTCCAACTGTAAGTCATGTTTTAATAAAAGTGTTAGTGTTTTGCAACTTATTTTTCAAAACATATTTTGACCACATCTGCAACTTGTTTCAGAGCACTGGAGTTGTAGAGAATAGTTACATGCATATTTTCCAAAGGGTAATGAAAAGATTTTTTCTAAAAATAAATAATATTAAATTTGGAAATGATAAATGGATTATTAAAACTATTGTATGCAAAGAAAGCTGTTGCAATTTTGATTGGGATTGTGTTGAATTTGTAAATTGCCTTGGGTACAATTGAAATCTTGGCAATATTTAGTCTCCCAATTCATAAGCACGGAACACCCTTCCATTTATTTAGATCTTCTTTGATTTCTTTAATAATATGTTGTACTTTTCCATGTATAAGTATTTTACATCCTTAGATAAATTTATTCCTAGATATTTGATTCTTTTAATTGCCATTTGAAATGGAATTATTTTTATTCATTTCCTCTTCAGATTGTTCAAATGGAAATGCCAATCATCAAATTTATATGAAAGGGTAAGGGGTCCCAAATAACCAAAAACATCATGAAAAAGAAGAATAAAGTTGGGGAGCACACAATTCCCAATTTTAAAATTTCTTTTACAGAAGTGGAGGTGGCTCAAGCAATTAGGCACCTCCCTCCCACATGGGAGGCCCGAGGTTTGGTTCCTGGAGCCTCCTAAAAAGAAGATGAGCAGAAGATGAGCAGACAGAGTGTGCAAACAATGGGGGTGGGGGTGGGGAGAGAGAAATAAATAAATAATAAATAAAAATAAATAAAATTTATTACAAAGCTAGAGTGGTCAAAACATCAGGGTAATGGCACAAGGAAAGACATATAGAGCAATGGAATCCAACTGAGAGTTAAGCAGACCTTCCCATCTATGGCTAATTGATTTTTTTACAAGGTTGCCAAGTCCACTCAAAGGGGGAAAAAAACAGTCTCTTCAACAAATTGTTCTGGGAAAATTGGATCTACATTTGCAAAAGAATGAAGGAGGACCAAAAAAATTAAATTAGCTCAAAATGGATCAAAGACCTACATATCAGAACCAGGATGGTAAAACTCCTAGAAAAAACTGTAAGGAAACATCTTCAGGACCTTGTGTTAGGCAATTGTTTCTTAGATGTTACACCAAAAGCATGAGCAATAAAAGAAAAAATAGATAGGTGGGACTTCATCAAAATTAAAACCTTTTATGCCTCAAAGGACTTCATGATAAAAGTCAAACAACAACCTACACAATGGGAGAAAATATTTGGAGAGCACATATCTGATAAGAGTTTAATACTTAGAGTATATAAAGAAATCCTAAAACTCAACAAAAAAAAGTCAAACAACCCAATTGAAAAATAGACAAAAGACTTGAATAGACATTTCTCCAAAGAAGATTTAGAAATGGCCAAAAAGCACATGAAAATATGCTTAACATCATTAGCTATTGGGGAAATGCAAATTAAAGCTACAATGATTGTGATTATTCTAAAAGCCATTGATTATATACTTTGGCTAGATCATATGGTGTGTGAATGAATCTCAACAAAACTGCTTAATAAATGAATAAATAATTGTGCAAGAATAGCCAGAAATAGCAGCTATGTATAACAGGGGAAGTATAGAGAGATTGAGATTGGCTGTTTTTTTATTATGATTATTGAAATAATGAAAATGCTGTAATAATGATTGAAGTGATGAATGCATAGCTATATGATTATACCAAATAACATTGATTGTACACTTTGGATGGATTGTATGCTTTATTAATATGTATCAATAAAATTGATTTGTTAAAAAAACAAACTACAATAAGATAACATTTCATACCCACAAGAACGGCTACTATTTTGAAAAATGGAAAACTATGTGTTGGAGAGGATTAGAGAAATAGGAACATTCATTCATTGCTGGTGGCAATGTATAATGGTGCAGCTGCTGTAGAAGATAATTTGGCAGTTTGTCAAAAAGTTAAGTATAGAAATACCATGTGACCGAGCAATTCTATTACTGGGTATATACCTAAAAGAATCAATAACCGGGACTCAAGCAGATATTTTCACACTGATGTTCATAGTGGCATTATTCACAATTGCCAAAAGATGGAAGCAACTCAAGCATCCATCAACAGATGAATGGATAAAGAAAATGTAGTGTGTACATATACATATATACACACACACACATATATACATACAATTGATTATTATTTAAACATGAAAAGGAGTGAAGTTATGAGACATGTGATGGCATAGATGAACTTTGAGGACATCATGTTGAGTGAAATGAGCCAGATAGAAAGGACAAATATTGTCTGATCTCACTGTTATGAGATAATTTGAATAAACAAGCTCATACAGCGAGAAACTAGATATACAGGTTACCAGGGGCCAGGTTTGGAGTAGGGAAGGGAGTTAATGCTTAATTGGGATACAGTTTCTGTTAGAAGTGATGGAGAAGTTTTGGTAATGGATAGGGTGATGGTAGCATAACCTTGTGGATGTAATTAATGCAATTGAATTATATATTTGAATGTGGTTAAAAGGGGGAAATTCTAAGATATATATATATATTTCTAAAATAGAAATGAAAAAAATCCATAGGATTGTACAACACAGTGGACACTAATGTAACTATGGATTACAGTTAATAGTATAATATATAATAATATTATTAACATTATAATACTATTCTTTCATCATTTGTAACAAAGTTACCAACTCATGCAAAATGTTAATAATGGGGAGGGGATATATGGGAACTCTGTATTTTTGGCATGATTTTTCTATAAACCTACAACTTCTCCAAAGAAAGACAAAAACTTACTTTTTACCTAGGTGAAATCTATTGTATGATGAAGATAAAGCAACATTCTAGGACCCTCACACTAAAAATTACTACTAGTAAGATTTATATGTAGAATAACCATGCAATTTATTGCCAAAACTAGGATATTTTTGAGAGTGATGCGGAGAGTTATTAACAATAGGCATTAACTGGGGACTATGTCAGGAAACCCAGGAGCCATATCCACCCTATTTATAAGTAACTGGGGGATATTTTATTTGGCTATAT
Organism: Cabassous unicinctus; assembly: GCA_029593785.1. Classification (NCBI taxonomy): domain Eukaryota; kingdom Metazoa; phylum Chordata; class Mammalia; order Cingulata; family Chlamyphoridae; genus Cabassous; species Cabassous unicinctus. The sequence continues at coordinate 13,053 of JAQZBX010076016.1, forward strand.
TTGAGGATGATCAGATGTCCTTTCATTCTGCTAAAATGAAAACAGAGCCATTGTGATTATTTTGTCTGTCATTAAAACATAAGACAAAATAGAAGAACTTCCACCTATGGAATGGGAAATGGAATAACTGGCACTGGATTGGCTCTCCCATCCTAAGCGACAAAATATATGTGGCAACTGTTTTGAGCCAATGGGCTACAGTCAATTTAGGAATGTGATTCTTGAGAGAAGAAAAGCACATTAAGGGAACCCCATATTGATTCTGGCTCATGCCTTGGGGGCAGTTTCCAGATTGCATGCAGGGAAGTAGAGCCAAGGAAAAGAACTATGTTATCATTAAGAAGAGGAGGCAGAAAACAGCGTTTAGGGCTGCTGAAGCATCTGGATTTTGCAGGGTAGATTACCAGAGAGAAGTACGCTGTAGGGCAGGAGTAGGAGGAGGCAGAAACAGAAGGCTTTATGGAGTTTCATTTTGGCCCTTGGCTGAGTCTTGGATTGCACAGTCACAAAAGGTCACATATTGTATGAATAGATAAATATATAGAAACAGATAGCAGATTAGTGGTTTCCAGGGACTAGAGGGAGGGAGGAATGGGGAATAATTGCTTAATGGATACAGAGCTTTGTTTTGGGGTGATGAAAATGTTTTGGAACTAGACAGAGGTGGTGGTTGCCCAACATTTGAATGTACTAAATGTTACTGATTCATTCACTTTATAATGGTTAATTTTATGTAACCATTATACATAAACGGTTAATTTTATGTAATCATTATACATATGTGAATTTCACCTGAAAAAAAAAAAAAGAATGAAAAAGCAATAAATTGAAAGAAGATTCATGGACTGGAAGACTTAAGTTGTTAAAAATAACCCTTCCCTTCAAACTGAACTGTAAATTCAATGCAATCCCAATCAAAATTGCCACAGCCATTTTTGTAGTAATTGACTAGTTGATTCTAAAATTCACATGGAAATTTAAAGGACCTACAACAGCTAAAACAATCACCCAAATGAATTGAGTTGGAGGACTTCAATTACCTGATTTCAAGATCACAATGTTCAAGACAGTGAGATGTTGGTATAGGGGTAACAAAATAAATGGAATAGAATAAAGTGTTCAGAAATAGACACATAAAATTATTGATTTTCACAAACACATTCAATTGGGAAACTTTTTCAACAAATTGTGCTGGAGTAATTACATACACATGTGAAAAAATGCATCTTAACCCCTACTTCACTCTATGCACAAGAATTAGTTCAAGATTATAGATCTAAATGTAAGATTTAAAAATATAAAGGTTTTAAACTTTGGTGTTGGCAAATATTTCTTAGAGAGGACACAGAAAGTGCTAACCACAGAAACAATAGTAAATTTGACTTCATCAAAATTATAAACATATTTATAAAAATATACAGTTAAAATTGATAGATGATAATTAAAGCCATTG
>JAQZBX010076017.1:0-14521 GCA_029593785.1 Cabassous unicinctus
CATCTCTGTGCTCCTCCCCCTCCTGCTTTCTGTCTCCGGCTCCCACCCTCCATAGTCATGTGACCTTTCCAAGCCTTGGTTTCCTCAACCGTAAGAGAAATTGCAACGTCGCTTCATTTCCCAGGGTGACCCCATCAGGGTTCCCACTCCCCAGGCTGTTTCCTTGGGGCTCCCTGCAGGCCTGAGCTGGGCCCCGAGTTGAGCCGATTTAGGAGCAGGAGGCGCCTGTCACCCTCTCATCCACGCTGAGTCCTGCTGCTGGACTGAACTGTAGCTGCTCCTGGGGAGGAGGCCTTCCCGTCTCGGGAAGATGGGTTTGCAGACTGGCAGAGACACGGAAGAGAGAGTCACAAGGGAAGTAAGACACCAGAGTCTGGAGAAGTGAAGTGACTTGTCCAAGGTCCCGGAGCCAGTGTGTGCCTGAGCCGCGACAAGCCGTCCCGGGCCAGCACCCCACCTCTGAATGGAAGCTGGGACGCCGCGTGGGTGCCTTGGCTTCCCCTTTATTTTGAACTCACAGCTCTAACACTGTCCACGAGAAATGGCTCATGTGCTGGTCTCCCTCCCACGTGGCCACCTTTTTTTGGGTACTTCAGTTTGTTCCAGGTATAAAATGTGTTGGACAGAATAGATGGCCTTCATGCCTTTTTTGTTGTTTAATATAGAATTGGAGCCCTTTAGTCAGAAATTTACACCCCACCTCAAAATATAAAAAAGAAAATGCAAAGCTGCTATGACTGAAGTCGGGGAGGGGGGTGAGCCTCTCAGAGCTCTGGGCGTCCCGGGCCCCTTGTGGTCCCTCAAGAACTTCTAGAACTAGGGGTCCCTGGCACACCCTGACAGCGCTGGCCTGGAGGCTTTCCCACGTGTCCTGGCCGGAATATGAGTGTTTGAGACCCAGCGGGAGGTGCTGGCAAAGGTCCTGCCCTCTCCAGGGTCCTCCCAGGGCATCGCCCCAGATGCTGGCCGATCCCCTTTCCGTCCCTTCACCTACCTGGTAAGTAGGTAGGTTTGGGGGTAAACAGGAGATTATGACTTGGCCCCTTTCCTCAAGGAGCTTACTCCCAAACTTGAGTATTTGGTGAACGATGAGAAAACCTCTTCTGAGCTGTACAGAAGTCAAGAAGTGTGCCTAGGGCACAGTCCTCGGTGTGAAACACACTCGACATTGCAGCCAGAATATTCATCCACCAACGCATGAATGCAACTGAAAACCTGGCTATGTCCCATCCTCCTCTCTTTCATGTTTAAAAATGCTGGTAAGAACCCACTGAAGTGTTTTCGTCACCCATTAATAGGCTCCAGAGGCAGCTGGAGAGAGTGTGCTCGCTGGTCACTCCCCTCACCAGCCCCCCACGCCCCCAGCCCTGGGCTTGCACCGAGGCCTCTCATGCTATTTTAAGGGTCAGCAAACTTCGGCCCTGGGGCCAGGAGAGGCCTGTCACCTATTTCTTATGGTCCACAGGCACTGCGAGCCGAGGAGTCCTAGGTGGGAGCCCCTGCGCTCTGTCCCCCCTCTGCTCCCAGCTCCTGCCTTCCCTGCCATTGGACCCACCTTACTGCCACCCCGGGGCCCTCGTAGGTGCCACCGACCTACCGGGGAATCTGCTGTTGGCAGTTTCTGGGCACTGAGCCGTGTCTCTTGGTCTGGGAGGAGGTGATGCAGCGAATGGCTGTGCCTCTGTTGCTGTCTAAGATGAGAGGGCTGTGCTTTCAGGAGAGAAGGGTCCCCCGGGATCTGGTTATAACTGGGGCGACCGGTGGTGGCCAAGCCCCTCTCCGTGTTCCCACTCCCTGCTGCTTCCTGGCCCTCAGGGATCTCTCCTTCCAGCAGGTTGTCCTTCCAGAATCTGTCTCCAGCAAACACAAGGGGCACAAAGTGTGCCGTCCACCGGGAATGGCTGACCCCAGGCAAACTGGGCCAGGCAGACCCGGGGCTTTTTCTCTTCTTGTATAAGCACCTGCACAATGTCCTTGACTTTGCTTCTTGGTCCACCAGCCCTTAAATATTTCCTCTCTGGTTCTTTACGGAGGAGTTTGCCTATTCTTGTGCTACATAATGGGCTGCGCATTACATAATCCCATAAAGACTCAGCCACTTTTTATAACAATACACAATATTAGCTACCATTTATTGAGGCTCTGAAAGGTTAAGAAACTTGCCTAAGGTCACACAGCTAGTAAGTGGCAGAGTGTGATTTTGCAGCGATAGTTTGGAAGGAGAAGAGAATAAATGATTCTTGGCTGTGCTGGGTGGCAAGCAGTCCCCAGCCTTCTGCTTTCCCAGAAGCATCCCTTAGTCCAGAATCGCTAGGCAGCCCGAGCTCTGTGAGCCCCCATGAGCTCACTGTGGGGTGGCTGCCCACACTTCTTAATTACTAGGGTCCTGCTTCAGGACAGCATGGTCAGAAGCATCTGTCTTTCTGGCATTTTCTTTCGTGTCTGGACTCACAGATCCAGGGGCTCCTTTGAGAACTGGCTAATTCTCCTTCGGAAACTTAGTTTCCTTTTAGACTTCACCTTGTGGGTCAAGGAAGAGACCACTGCTTTTAAGTGCCGCTGAGTTTAATTTCTGACGTGTCAGAGTTGACAGGCCCTTGGCTTCTCTCTTGCTCCTGACTCACCGTGACGGAACAGGCACAATCCATTTACTGGCCATCGTTTAAGAATGTGCTGCTAAGTGAATTTTCCAGGAAACAGAGACAAGCTCATCTCTGCACACCCAGCTTTGGAAACTTTTAACTATTTTGCATGTTAATCTTTATAAAATAAACCACACTGAGCTCTGCTTTTTTTAAGCAGAGTTCATTGGGCACCTTTACTCTTTTCCTGATAGCTCAGTAAATCCATGAAAAATATTAGCTGTTCCTGTGCTACGGCAGAAAGGAGGCGGCGAAGGGTTTTACCTCGAGCGAGTTACGTAAAATCTGGACCCTTCAGTTTTCTCGTCTGTGAAAGGGGCATAATAGTAGCCCTGACCTTGTGGAACTGTGGTGAGTGAAATGCGATAATTCAGCCAAAGAGCCTGGTGCAATGATTGCCTGCTAGTGTGCGCCACCCAGAAGATTGCTTACCGCGATGGAAATATTCCCTGGCTGTTCTCTAGAATCCCCTGGGCGATCTTTTACAATGTGATGCTGGGGCTTCACCCGAGACCAACTGAGTCAAGACTCGGGGGTCGCTGCCCCAGCGTCTGTGCTTTTGTTTAGTTTTGCTGGGATCTACCCCCCTCCCCTGCCAGGAGGGCTCTCAAACGCAGCTGGAGCTGAGAACCAGGGACCTGAGGCGTGTCGGGCTGTTTGCCCCATCGCTAAAGGGCCCCACCCTGCTGAAACGGCCGAGGATTTATATTCTCATTTTCGAGGGTTTTTTTTTTATGCCTTTCTTGGGAACAGCTACCACTCATTAAGGGCTGCCATCCCAGGTACCAGCCTAGACGCTTTACCTGCTTGAGCATCTGTATTTAAAGTTGCCCCCCCTGCACTCAGGGCTGGGCGCACGCCCACAGCGTGGGTGCAGCGGAATCGTGTGCCTAAGGGCCCTGCTCGCCTCGCCCTCCTCCAAGCCCTGGCCACTCACCCCTACCAACTCCATTTATTCCCTTCTTTTTCCACCAGGGCTGGAATCCGTGCGTTTGTTCCCAGAACATGTTTGTCACACAGTAGGTGCTCACGGATGGAGGCCTGAACAAAAGGAACTCTGAGCCTCAGGCTTCATCATTTCCCATCATTCTTCCGTCACAGATGAGGAAACCGAGGCACAGAGAGGTTACATGGTTTTCCCAAGGCCCCACAGTAAGTGGCAGCTCCGAGCTGGCTCTGAGGTCCTGTCACTCGCTGCCTGCTTCCGACCCGGTCACTTCAACTGCCTGGAGAAGCCGAGACTCCTCAGGAACTGTAATCACATCGTTTAAAGAATTGTGTAATCAACATGTAGGCCCAAAGCAATTTCCCCTCCTCTTCCTGATAATATATGGTGTTTTCCAACAGATAAAGCTGTTTGCTCAGGGTGTGTGAAGTGTCTTTTCTTCTGCTAGTTCTCAAGCCCCTTCCCTGCCCGTGTCCTGTGGCCAGCACCGCAGCAGGATGTCTGTCCCTGAGAGTGCTCAGGAGCCCACGGTGGTTCACTGGTGGCCTCTGACCGCTTCGTATTTAGTCACAGGGAAATGTGAAAGGAAATAAAGTCACCCTAAAGGGAGAGCTAGGCCTCCAGAGAGGGAGGTGTGACGTGCTAGCCGCCGGGAGACCTCGGGGTATCCGGGCCGGTGGGGCCGCTGACACGCTGTCCGTGTGCTCATCACTCCACAAGGGACAGAGCGTTCCGTCACGCGGATGACTGAGCCTCCCTGAGGGGCTGTGGCCCTCCTGCCAGCCAGGCAGGGCTCGGGTCTGGCCGAGGAGGCTGTCTGAGGACAGCCAGAGCAAGGAGCACACGCTGTGACAGCTTCCTCTGGGCCCAGTGGCCCTGCGTGGCTGCCGGCTGCCGGCTGGTCAGAAGAAGGGAATGCTGAGTCAAGGGGGTGAAGCGCAGCCTCTTTCTGAGAAGCCAGGATAAACGCTGAGTCACGGCACACTCGCCGCTCCGTCTGGTACACATGTACTGCCTTCTGAGGATAAGCAGCCCACTGTTTAGCTTTTTACTCCCCAAGCCACGTCTTCTTAGGGAATTCACCAGATGTACAGGCTACTCACCCCTTCCCAGAACAAAAGCACTCTGCACTAAGGCTCTGAGAACACTTTGCTCATCTGCGACATCTCTGGACTGAGCCTGAACTTAATGAGTGTTTCTGTTTCTACCTAGCTCTGTCCTTTGCTCTCAGGTGAAGAACTTCTATATATCATGGAAATACTCCACTGAAGTCACGCATGGTCAATGTCCCAGAATTTTGCATCAGTTCTGCACGTTTCCATGAGGTGTGCTGGCTAATAAGGATGTGCAAACGGCAGGAGAACTGTTTGCACTCGGAACTCTCGTCCAGGAAACTGCTAGGAGACTCTGATGACATGAGCGCCCAGTGTGCCAGGTGAAAGCCATAGGGCCCGGTATCCTAGAGAATTGCTTATTTCTTACTGTTGTACTGGATTGCTGGTCACTGAGGGTGATTTTATTTTCTGTTTCTTCAGGGCCATTAGGCCACATCTGTGCATTACAGAGCAAATCGCTAAATTTAGGGTCAGATTGTGTCGGTGCAAAGAGTAGCTGAGGGGATTGTAGAACAGCGAGAGGCTCTCTCCCCCTTGGCGTCTCTCGCCACGCTCACTTCCTGGTAGGGGGAGTAGAATAGCTAACAGAGGGTGGGGGCTAGGGAAGGGGTGAACTTGGTTAGGTACTAGGCTATGTTTCCAGGAAGCCCGGTACAACGTCAGTGTGCCGTGCAGAAAGCCCACAGGAAATCTATATTGAGATTTAGGTAAACAGCAGAGGATAATGAATGTGGGACCCTGTCAATAGCATCTGAACACAAGGCCACGCGTTCCCCCAAGCGCCCTGCCTCCTCTACACCTTGTAAGAGACCCAACAAGTCACTTGGACAAGTTCACCAAGACCCCAAGTCTAAACTTCAGTGTATCCTGGTGCCCTCACGGCTCTTGATCTCACCAAGTCCTGTTGGATCTGCTTCCTAAAATAAATGCTAAATTCGCATTCTTCCCTCCATCTCCTCTGCCATAACCGGCCCCCGTTGTGCCTTGCGTGGACCACTGACCCAGCCTGCTAACTGGTCTCCACTTCCAGTTTCACCCCGCTCCAGTTCTCCCGCAACTCAGTAGCCAGAACACCTGTCTGGAGCACAGTGCTGTTTCCCTCTCAGGGAAACTGCCCTTCCTGCGGCTCCCACTCAGAGGGTAGCCCCCTCTTATGGGCGCTCCTGCCCCGGCCCCAGCCCTGGCCTCCGCCTTCTCCACTTAAGAAAACACAACACACTGCCCGGGAGGGAAGGGGCATTACGGCGCTGACCTTGACCGTGTCCTAATTAGTAACACATGGCTTGCGCCACACTTCCCAACGGCTCTGGTGATGTTATCAGGACACAGTGGTTCAGCAACGGCTGGGCCAGAGGTAGAGTCCAATGTCCTTTGCAGGACATCCCAGGCCTTTCACAAGCACAGCCAGCCCCACCTCTCAAGCCTCACTTTGTACACTAGCCTCCCCCGCCCTTCTCCTGCCGCCTGCTTTCACCCTTGTGCCTCCTGCCCACGCCGAGCTGTGCCTGGAACGCGCTCCCCCCTTTCTACCTCGTGCAATTCCTTCCAGCCTTTCAGTCCCAACCCAGTGGTGAAGGCTTCCTTTATTGTATACATGTTGCATTGTATTTTCTTGTTCTGATTTCTAAAACTCAACTTTATTTAGATATAATTTGCAAAAATAAAATGCACCCATTTTAAATAGACATTTTGACGAGCTTTGACAAATGTGTCAAGCCACCACCACAGGTGAGACATAGAAGGCTTCCAACACCCCCAAAAGATTCCTTGTGCGCCTTCTCAGAACCCCTCATCTCAGCCGAAACCACTAATCTAACTAAAGATAGATTCGTCTTTCCCAGAGTTTCGTGTGAATTGAATCGTACAGTACATGTTTTTTGTGTGTGGCTTCTTTTACTCAGCATGTTTTGGGGATCCATCCTTGTTGGATGTGCCAGTAGTTCATTCTTTTTTATGTATTTATTTTTTAAATGAAAACCATTCCATTGTATGACTACACCACGGTTTGTTTACCAGTTTTCCTGCATCTGTGCTTTTTCCAGTTTTTGGCTATTAGGACTAAGGCTGCTATGCAGCACAATTATCTGTGGACATAGATTTTTATTTATCTTGAGTAAATATCTAGGATTGGGTTTGCTGGGCCAAAGGATAAAGTGCATTTTTAGTTTTACAAGAAAGTGCAAGAATTTTTCCCAAAATTGTTGTACTGTTTTACATTCCTACCAGCAGGGTATGCAAGTTCCAGAGGCTCCACATCTTTGTCAAATTTGTTACTGTCAGTCTTTTTGATTTTAGCCATTCTGGTGATGTCTCATTTTGTTAATTTACATTTCCTCTTATCACACTGTATTTTAATTGTTTGTCTAAGAGTCATTCTCCCCCAGCAGACCTCAGAGCAAGCACAGCTGCATTTGCTCACCTTTGCTGGTTGAATGGACAGAGTCTGAATATTACCCTCAATCCCTGCCTTCACTCCACTTAAAATCAGACAAGGATATCCTGGGAACACACTACATTAGTGCCAAGTAGATTGACCAGTTGTTCTAGTCTGCCCAGGACTGAGCAGTTCTCAGGCTGTGGGACTTTCAGTGCTCAAACCAGGACAGTCCTGGGCAAACTGGATGGCTCACCCAGGGGATGGGGGGCTGCCTTGAGATAGTGTGCTGGGGAAATAGAATTACAAACAAAACCTTTCCCTAACCCAGAAAACCTCGCCACAAAAGTAGAAGAGAAAGAAAAACAATTTCATCATTGAATAAGCATCAAACCAGCAGGTGATTCATCACAGGCAATCCACTAAAGAGATCCCAAAGAAAAAGATCTCACCCTTTTATGGAGCCAGGCAGATACAATCCATTATGTACATATTCTCAAGGTAAACGATGATGAGTCCTCAAGTAAGAGGTCTTGAAAGCACCCTTTGTCATGCATCTTAAATTCACCTGGTAACTGAGGTGGACTTTGGGTTTGTTAATTGCCTCTATCCAAAGGAATAATAAAACTCCTCCTTTCTCCGTGACAGGTAATAGTTACAATGTGGAGCCAGAAGCTTAAAGTTAAACTCCCATGAATGGGGAGATAAGGGGCTGACTTCCTTGAATTTTACATTTTAGAGAGATTCCCAGGTCCTTAAGAAAGTCATTTCTGGGTGGTAAAGCTGGCAAAAGCTGATTGAGCTTTCAAAATGATTTACACCCATCTCCACAGGGAAGGATTTATAATTACAAGTTTTCCAAGGAATGTTCTAAGAAGAGGGAAAAGGAGCAGTCTCTTTCCCTTTATTGCCCCTGGGAAAATTTATATATATTTAAATTTATATTTATATTTCTTATAAAATTTATATTTACCCTTACAATAGCAGGTATAAAATTTAGTCACAATTACATAATAACCTAAGTTTACCTCTCTATAACTGAACCTAACTTAGCTCATGAGTCCCCACTTCTGTTGATAGTGGAAGAGATTCAGTTTTTCCAGTTCAAGTTAACCTAGATCCTTTCCATCTCACATACGGCTGCTGAAGGGTTTCAGCTGAGTTGCCCTTTCTCCTCGTCGGCGCTGTCCACAGCACTCACGGTTATCAGTCTGGCTGTGGGAACTTGTGCAGCTCATGTTCAAGTTTGCTGCTATGTCTCTGGTCTAAGCAGACACATGCTTTGTAGGGACAGCCCAGGAGCCTTCCAGAACCTTCCTGTAGCTCGCTGGGCTGCCCTGAGCTCTGAGGCTTCGCCGAGGCCCGTCTCCCCAGGTCTCCTTCTCTCCCCCTTCGCCCACGTTGGAAGTGGGACTTTGATAGTACGTTTGTGGTAAAAGTCCCTCCACGTCCCAGTTCCTTCTCACTTCCACGTCAGCCCACAGAGCCTGGGCGTATTCCCTCCAGCACTTCTTACATTCTCACCAAACTCCTATCTCCTTTGAGCAGGAATTCTCTGGTTTATGTCTTCAACTCTGTGCCTCCAGGCTTCTGCACTTCTGGTTCTCGGTTTCAGAATTAAATAAGAAAACAAAACAGAAAAGCAACAAAACTCTTTTCTTTCTCGAGGGCCACATTCAAGGCATTTTAAGAAGAGAGTTCTGAAAGTCAACTTGGAGCCCAAACTGGCTTCCTTCTTCAAGCCTGCGGCTGCCTTCCTCCTTGGAGCAGTGCTGGGGAAGGCTATTGCCATCTTGGAAGGGAGAAGGGTGCTGGGCGCGGGGAAGGACAGAGGAGACAGGTGGGTTTGGAGGGCAGTCTGAAGGCTTCCTGGAGAGGTGAGACTGGAGGTTGCACTTCAAAGCAGGGTCAGTTCCTGCTGGGGGAGCAGGGGCTGGAGAGCCCTTCCAGACTAGGGGCCTGGCATGGACCAAAGTACAAAACAGACCGAGCCTGATGTGAGCAGGGGCGGATGTGCGTTCCAGAAGGGAGGCAAGGCTGCAGGGTGAGTCGACTACGGATTATGAAGGTCCTGGAAAAGTTTACCTCCAGTCACCCAGCTGGGTGGTTTCTGATTGGTATAGCCGGGTGCCAAGGCTGCCCACCCCCCATTCCTGCTAACTTAGGTTTTGCCACATGCCTTTCCTAGACACAGCATCTCACCTCCTCACTCTGTCACCATCCCATGGAGCAGGTGTCATTACCTCCACTCACAGAGAGGAAACTGGGGCCCAACAAAGGTGAGTCATTTGCTTTAGGTCACAGAGCAAAGGAAGTCACTGAGCCACTCCACAAATACTCGCTCAGTGTCCACTATGTGCCAGGCACAACTTTGCTTTTGTACTTTTGCACTTTATAAAATTTTCAAATAATATGATAGAAGAGTATCTCCTTATGTAAAAATCTATAAGGAATTATATATCTTTCCTAAATTCCCTGAACCACACTTAGATATGCATAGCAATGTTTCTCATATTAATTACATAGATGAATGTATATATATACCCTTTATAAAGATGGGTAGCTACAAGGCCCAGCCTTGTTCAACCTTTCATTTAGAAGATATGCCAGTCTGATAACCAATAATAATTGACAACAATTTAAAACATTATTGAAGTCTCTTAAAAAAAACACCAGTTTGTGTGTGTGTGTGTGACATTCATTGCAGCAAAAGTGAAAGAATCCTTTTTTCTTTATCTCTAGTTTAGTACCTCAGTGTATCAGAGACCCTCTTCCTATTTCCTTTCTTCTCTCTCCCCAGACGCCCTGAAGTTGTTACCAGTCCCAGCCCCCTTAACCCTTCTCTTTCCTTCCCTGCCACCTCTTGGGTGGGCATTTCCCTGCCCCCGAGCAGGTGCCCATCCATCCATCCACCAGCACCTGGGTCTCCTCCCCAGTGGGCTGGTGCGGAAAGGCAGTGCAGGAGGGGAAGAAGCTCAGGGGCTAGCATTTTCCTTTAGAAGTGAAAAGGCTTGCTGTGTTCTGAAGAAGGGTTCCATGCGGAAGCAGGAGTGAGGGCCACCAGAGGGGCGTTCAGAGCACAGACTCGCAAACGTTACCGTCTTCTTAGCTTTAGCAAAGCAGAGCAGAGCTCTGAGCGGGGTGGGAGGAGGCCTGCCTGGCTGGCCCCTGCTTTCTCTTCTCCCACCTCTGGAGAACAGACCCAAGGCATCCCGGGACCTGGGCCAAGATCCACCCTCCCACTGGCAGCTTTTCACATTTTTTTTCATGTTAAAAAAAATCCAGTTTAAGGAAAATTCCAAGGGATTTATCTGGACTAATGAACATTCTGTACAATGAGTAGGTCGGCCAGATGATTTCTAAGGTTCCTTTTCAGCTCGTTGTTCAATAACTCTAAGGTTTCCTTAAACCCCAGCACTAGCTCCATCTTGGACTCTGGGATTTGCTGTGCTTCTAGGGTGTTTGAGGAGATATAATAGAGTGAGCGTCATTGGGCCTCCAAGCAAAAATAGTTTTGGGAAGTGCTCATTTTACCTGAAGAAAATGGAAAGAATAAGAACCACCTACCACTGATTACCAGTTCGGTGCCAGAATGCGTTCTGTATTCCTTGCAACTCCTGTTTTCACTTTATAGGTGAGAGTCTCAGGCTTGTGTAAGGTATATGTCTAAAAGGTAGCTTTCATTTATTTTTATTACTTTTAAAGATTAAAACACACATTCCATTTCAAGCCAGATGAGGAACTGGAGAAAGGGAATAAAATAAATAGGCAGAAGATTATGTATGCCAAATGATCTCATGGGAAAAAACTCAGATATTTGAAGACTATGCCATTAACATCTGTTATATCGTGATTTTTTTTATGATATTACCAAGAGCACTTGAAAATTTCAAAAGTGCTAAACCCTCACAAAACCTTAGAAATGTACATAGGAAGAAATAAACTCTTTCCCCATGATTCTAATTTGCATATCTCCATCTATAAGCCCATTTACTTTTTTTTTTTTAAACTAGATGGGGTGTGCCTTAGTTTTCTAGGACTGTCCTAACACAGTACCAAAAGCTTGGTGACTTATCACAGCAGAAATGTATTGTCCCACAGTTCTGGAAGCTGGAAATCCAAACCGCGGTGCAGGCAGGGCCGTGGTCCCTCTGGAAGCTGTCGGGGGATCCCTCCTTGCCTCCTCCGGCTTCCAGGACTGGCAGCTGCAGCACTTCAGTCTCTGTGGCCTTCGTCACTGTGTCTGTGGCTTTTCCCCCTTCTTATAAGGAGCCCTCAATGCCGTTTGCCTTCATTTTAATAATCACCTCTTCAAACACTCTATTTCCAAATAACATCGCCCTTGCAGGTCCAGGGGTTAGGACTTGAACATATCACTTGGGGGGACAATCTACCACAGGGTGATTCCAGACATGTGATTCCCTAACATTTTCTTCATGAACGATACCTAATGGAAATCTCTGCATGGTACTGCAGGCAGAGCTACCTATACTTTTCATCAACTATACAATAGTTCATTATGGCGCTGTCCAAATTGATTTAACCAATTCCCTGCTGATGACTATATCATGCAACTTTTGGCTGCAAGTTTCTGAAAGAGATTCAAACTGGCTTAACTGTAAGGAAATTTGTCCACGTAACTGCAGTTCATAGAAAAGCAGCTTTCAGGGTGGGCTTAATCCAGTGGGTCTAGCTCATTTGTTGTTGTTATTATTATTTGCATTCCCTATGATATGCTATTCTCTGTGTGTTGGTGTTGTTTGAAGGTTGTTTTCCCTCATGGTGGCAAAATGGTTGCTGTAGCAGTACCCAGCTTTACAACCTCCCATCAGGGTTTTCAGCAGAAGAGAGAGAAATGTCACCACTTTAATATTCCAAACAAGTGCCTTGAGATTTACCTGGATTGGACCTCTTGGCTCAGGTGTCTTCTCCTAAACCAGTAACTGTGGCCAGTGGTCATCTTCCCTGGAAGCATATGGGCCATACACAAAGAGCCTTTAGAGCTGTTCCAAATGGTTAAAAATTCCCGATACTGTGAAAAAACAGCTTTGCACAGTACATCTAGTATTGCTCACTTGTATAATTATCTGTTTAGGATGAACTCCTAGAAATGAAATTGCTGGGTCAAACAGAATGTGTTTTAAATTTTGCTCAGTATTGACATTTCATCCTCCAAAGAAGATTTTAATGATCTACATGTCCAATGGCTGCATCTGGTTCCTTATACCTCAGTTACTCAGACATTAGTAATCTTTTAGTATCTGCCCCTGAATGGTATTTCTCTGCTGTATTAATTGATTTTTCTTTGATTATTAATAATCTTGAATGTATTTTTCAGGTTTTGGGGGCATTTCTTCTTCTTTTTTATAATGGTTATTCATATCTTTGCCAATTTTTCTCTTGGATTTGTAAGAATTGTTAATTTATTATGAGCATTAACCTTTTATTGGTAATATATGTGGTAACTATTTCCCCTAAGTTTTCATTTGTTTGTCAATTTCCCCCCAGATGTCTATTTTGTACAAAAGTTTTCCACTGTTATGTAGCTGAAATTACAAGTCAGTTTCCTCACAGCCTCTGAGTTTTATGTTATGCTGAGAAGTCGTTTTTCTCTTGAGGATTACAAGAATATCCTCCTATGCTTTCTCATTTTACTCTCTCATCTGTCTCACATTTAGTTATTGTAAGGAATGAGATTAGAAGTTGGGTTTAAGTCCTCGTCTGACTCCCAAGACCCAGTTCCTCTCTGTCCTGCGTCTCTCAGACAAGCAGCTCTTCAGTTTCCCCTCTCTGCAGGCCTTTTCTTTCCACAGAAGAAATCCCAGAGCCAGACGCACAGGGCTTCCATAGTCACATCAGGGCTTGCCGCCCCCCTGGGATGTGTCTAGAAGCAGCATAAAGAAGTTGCTGGGAGGAGGTGTTCACGTGCAAAGAGCAAGAGGTCACCCTTCCCCAGCCAGTCCTGGGCTTGAGCCAGGTCAGATGGGCTGAGAGGTCCCTTTGGGAATTGCTCCTGGAGTGGTGGGTATAAAAACTTCTTTTATCCTGGGTTTGGAATACCATGCTACCTTTGCCCCAGCCCTTTCTTTTTTTAAAACAATTTATTGAAGTATATCATTCCTACACGAACATACATAAACTATAAGTGTTCAGTAAACATCGTGAACTTACAAAACAAACATGCATAACATCATACAAGGCTCCCACACATCACCGCCCCACAAACAACTTGCATTGTTGTGAAACATTTGTTAACAAATCATGAAAGAACATCACCAAAGTATTACTACTAATTACAGTCTGTATCTTACTTCCCTATACATTTTTTAAAAGAATTTATTTATTTATTTACTTTTATCCATTTTTACCGCCCCCCCCATTTTTGCTGTTTCTGTGTCCATTCATTGGGCAACTCTCTGTGTCTGTTTCCTGCCCTCTCTTCTCATCCTTCTCCTCCTGTCTTCACTGGGATTCGATCCTCAGAAACTCCTTCTGAGAGAGGTGACCTACTGCCTGCGTCACCTTAGTTCCTGGTTTTTCAGTGCGTCTCATCTTGGCTCTCCCTTGTCACTCTCCTGTTATGTCATCATCTTGCTGCATGTCTCGCGGGGCCTGGCGGCTCACACATGCGCAGGGCCTGGCGGTTCATCCGCTCGTGGGGCCTGGTGGCGCACCCGCATTCTATATTTTTCTTTTTTTAATTTTTACTGGGAGGTTCCAGAGATCGAACCCAGGTCCCTCCATATGGGAGACGGATGCCCAACCACATCCATCCCCCTGCTATATCTCTTAAGATTGACCAAAGACACCCAAAGTTACAGTCTTTTCCCATACAGGATGGTCATACAATAAATCAGGCTTAGCTTATCACCAGCATTCTAAAAACCAGACTTAGGGAGAAAAACTAGGTCTGGGGACACATGCATGGTTTCTAAAATAGTGAATGTTTGGCCTACCTTGATTATCACAAAATCAGGACAGCGAGAATATTCGCATGCCCCGGCCCTTTCTAAATGTTCTTGTTTGAACTAGGCACTAGGTCAGGTAGTTCTCAATCTTAATACTGAAGCAACTCCAGTACGGGGCAGATTCCCAATGCAGTAAGCTGTGGCCAAAGTGAGAGAAACTGCATTTATTCATTCCATAGACATTTCCTGAATGTCCAGAGCTCTGTTCTAGGGCCATATATACAGTGTGGTGACCATGATAGGCAAGGTTCCTGATCTCATGTTGCTTACATGTTAGTGGAGTAGACGTATAATGAACAAAACATCTCACTGAGATACCAAAAGTATCTGTTAGGCAAAAGCAGGACTTTGCTAAATCTTGGGGTGGAGCAAGGAGCCATGGCTACCTCCAAAAGGGAACAAGGTTAGATCCCTCATCCCAGAAAATTCTCTGCTCTTATTTTCTTCCCTCACTTTCACACCGCCCCCCCCCCCCC
>JAQZBX010076018.1:0-12500 GCA_029593785.1 Cabassous unicinctus
AGTTACATTTTCCTAGAAAATAATTATATCTGTTTGGGGGAGTCTTTGAGATTGAGGTTGGAAAAGGTTGATTAGAACCATATTACTGGTAGGGGCAGGATGGTGGCAGAGTAGGGAGGTCTAAGAGTCAGCGCTTCAACAGGGCTCTTAGTAATCAGCCAGGATCTATCTAAATCACCTGTTTGGGGGGGCTCCAGAGACCAGAAGAACCCACACACCATCCAGGGAAGAACAAAAGGAAAAGACTGGCCCTCTGCAGTGAAGATTTGTGAGTAGCTCCTTCCACATTGCAGAGGCCAGTACTCGACCCCCACTGGAAGGGCAGGCCTCTTCAGGAGCCACTAAGGCTGGAACAGAAAGATCCACCTCCCAAAAACAGGGGAGGAGGAGACAGCGTACACCAACTATGGCTACTGATTAACAAATCAGGCAAGCTAGATTCCTAGCTTTAGATTTAGTACAGCTAAAGCGCAAACTTGCCTCAGTTAGAAAGAAACAGGTAGTCTCCATTGTAACTCTGCCTCCTGCAGGAGTGGAAGCAGTGACTTCCTGGACAGTAGGGACTGGCTTCTTTCTGCCCATGTCAGATTACTGCCCCAGCCTCCTCTCCAACCCTGCTCCTGGCAGGGTAGGGATGTGTGCAGAGATATATCAGACTGTTTGGGCCTCTACAGATAGCTTCACCCTGCATGGCTTAGTTTACTACGGGCACCCAGGACTCCATCCCTGTCCCCCCAGGGAAAGAAGGTGGGTGGAGCTTCATCAGATTCTCCAGGCAACAGCAGACAGTTTCAGCCTGCAAGGCTTAAGTTACCACCTGCAGCCTGGACTCCATCCAAACCCCCAGTCGGGGAGAGAGGTGGGCAGAGCTTTAACAGTTTCCCCTGACAACGTGGGGGCTGTTTCAGCCTTATCAGCTCAGAAAGCAATCTACAGCCTCTGTCTAAGCTCCGCCTCCAGCAGGGGAGGTACTGCGGTTAATTTAGAGACACAGTGCCCTCTAGGAGTGGTGAAGGACAACTTGTTAATAAGCAGCTGTTCCCCAAGAAAAGGGGGATAGGGGGACAAGGGCCAGCGTTGGTTGAAGGGGTTGATTAGAAACCTCAGATCACAGGGTCTAGAATCTGTGCAACAGTTTCATCCCAGTGCTGCTGACAGCCTCAGTCTAAGTCCCCCAACCCCCAACCCCAAAATGGCTAATTCTGCTGAGAAATAAAGGGGCAGTACTATTTTAGGGCTGCGAGGAACAGCAAGCTGAAGAGCACTACCTGCTGGGGCAAGAATCAGATGAATAAGAGCTGAAAAAATCTGATTCATTAAACACAAGCTATTATAAAGTTCCAAAAAAGTGCAACCAAGTGTCAAAGAGGAGCTTTAGCACAAAGCCAATCATCAAGAAAGCTCTAGGTTAAAGAAAGAAACTGAGCCCAGAATAAAGACATCAAGAAAATCCGATGCCAAGACATCAGCAAAAAATTACAAGCCATACTAAGAAACAAGAAGATATGGCCCACTCAAAGAAAAAATTAAACCCCCAGACAACATACAGAATTTAAGACAAATAATCACAGATGTCATTAATAAATTTAATGAGATGGCTAAAGAGATTAAAGATATTAAGACACTTGATGAGCACAAAGAATTTGAAAGAAAAATAACAGATTTTATGGAAATGAAAGGCACAATGAATGAAATTAAAAATACACTACAGGCATACAACAGATTTGAAGAGGCAGAAGAAAGGATCAGTGAGCTAGAAGACAGGATGTCTGAAATAGAACTACTAGAGCTAACAGAACTAATAAACAAGTTCAGCAGAGTGGCAGGACACAAGATTAATATGCAAAAATCAGTAGTGTTTCTATACACTAGTAATGAGCAAGCTGAGGAGAAAGTCAGGGAAAAAAACTCTATTTACAATAGTGACTAAAAGAATCAAATATTTAGGAATAAACTTTACCAAGGACATAAAGGACCTGTATTCAGAAAACTACAAAACATTGCTAAAAGAAATCAAAGATGACCTAAATAAATGTGCAGCAGTTTGGCAGTTTCATATAGTTATGAATTCCAAAAATAGATATTGGATTATGCTTGTAAACTGGTCTGTTCATCTGGGCATGATTAAGTTATGATTAGGGTGTTGACTGGGCCATATCAGTAGGGCGCTGAGCCCCACCCCTTGGTGGGTGGGGAATCAAATATAAAAGGCATGGCAAAGGAGAGAGTTGTAGTAGTTTTGATGTTGGAGTGTTAATGCTGGAGCCCAGGGGAGTAAGCACACAGAGGACTTTGGTCGTGAGGACGGACAGAAGGCTCTGGAAATAAGAGACGAGTCATTCGCCTGACAGTTCACAGCTGGCCTTGTGGACAGAGGCAAAGACTAGAGAACCTCATAGTCTACAGCTGACCTTGTGGAGGAAACAGGAGCTAAGCCTGGAGAGAAACGCAGCCCCGGGAAAAGAGGAACCCAAGAAGCCTGAACCCTGGCAAACATCGACAGCTGCCTTGCTCCAACACATAGAACTGACTTTGGTGAGGGAAGAAACTTATGCTTTATGGCCCAGTAACTGTAAGTTTCTACCCCAAATAAATACCCTTTATAAAAACCAACAGATTTCTGGTATTTTGCATCAGTATCCCTTTGGCTGACTAATACAAATAGAAAGACATTTTATGTTCATGGATTGGAAGACTAAATGCCATTTAGATGTCAATTCTACTCAAATTGATATACAGATTCAATGCAATCTCTATAAACATTCCAACAGCCTTTTCGGCAGAAATGGAACAGCCAATTATCAAATTTATTTGGAAGGGTGAGTGGCGCCAAATAGTCAGAAATATCTTTAAAATGAAGAATGAAGTTGGAAGACTATCACTTCCTGACTTTAAATCATATTCCTTAACTACAGTGGTCAAAACAGCAGGGTACTGGCATAAAGATAGACATATAGAGCAATGGAACCAAATTGAGAGTTCAGAAATAGACCCTCACAACTATGGTTAAGTGATTTTTGACAAAGTTCCCAGTCCACCCAGCTGGGTCAGAACAGTCTATTTAACAAATGATGCTGGGAGAACTGGATATTCATATCCAAAAGAAAGAAAGAGAACACTGACCTCACACCTTATACAAAAATTAACTCAAAATGGACAAAAGACCTAAATATAAAAGCTAGAATCATAAAACTCTTAGAAGAAAATGTAGGGAAACATCTTCAAGATCTTGTGGTATGTGGTAGTTTCTTAAAACTTACACTCAAACAGGAGCAATGAAAGAAAAAATGGATAAAGGGACTGCCTCAAAATTAATTTTGTGCTTCAAATGACTTTGTCAAGAAGGTGAAAAGGCAGCCTACTCAATGAGAGAAAATATTTGGAAATCACATATCCGATAAGGGTTTGATTTCTATGCTATATAAAGAGATCATACAACTCAAGATAAAAAGACAAGCAATCCAATTTAAAAATGGGCAATTTTTTAATTAGACAATTTTCCAAGGAGGAAATACAAATGGCCAAAAAACACATGAAAAGATGTTTAATATCACTAGCTATTAGGGAAATGCAAATCAAAACTACAATGACTGTGATTATACTAAATGCCATTGATTGTATACTTTGGATGAACTGTATGGTTTATGAATGTTTTAATAAAATTGATTAATAAAAAAACTACAAGGAGATATCATTTCACACCTTATAAAATGGCATAGAAAACAAGTGCTAGAGAAAATGTGGAGAAACAAATACACTCCTTCATTGTTGGTGGGAATGTAGAATGGTATAGCCTCTGTGGAAGACAGTTTGGTGGATCCACAGAAAGCTAAACATAGAACTGCCATATGATCTGGCAATTCCACTATTAGGAATATATCCAGAAGAAGTGAAAGCAAGGACATGAACTGACATTTGCATATCCATGTTCATAGCAGCATTATTGACATTGTAGCACAACTGCCAAAAGATGGAAACAACCCAAGTGTCCATCAAGCAATGAATGGATAAACAAAATGGGGTATATTCATATGATGGAGTGCTATTCAGCTGAAAGAAGAAATGAAACTGGGACGCATATGACAACACAGATGGACCCTGAGGACATGAGTGAACTAAGTCAGACACAAAAGGACAAATATTATATGGTCTGCTAATATGAACTAAATACAATGAGTAAACTCATGGAGTTTAAATCTAGAGTATAGGTCACTAGGGATAGAATGAGGGTTGAGGGGGGGAACTGATGCATGGATGTAGAATTTTTAATAAGGTTGACTGTAAATGTTAGGAAGTGTATAGAGTTGATGGTAACACATTTTAGTGAGTATAACAAACGCTGCTGATTTATAAATGTGGATGTGGCTGAAAAGAGTCATCTAGGGACATAAATGTCAATAGAAAGAAAGCTACAGGATAATCTTGGGATTGTGTAACAGTGAACTCGGTGGTGGATGAAGTTTGTGGATAATAGTACAAATACAAGAATGTTCTTCTATGAACTAGAACAAATGTACATCACTATTACCAAGTGTTAAGAATATGGTGATAAATGGAAACAATGCAACTAATATAACTTATGGACTACAGTTAACAGTAATATTGTAATATTTTTGTACAAATAGCAACAAAGGTAATATATCAATCCTAAGGGTCAACAATGAGGGTTATAAGGGGGTAAGGTATTTTTATTTCTAGAGTAATAAGAACGTTCTAAAATTGACTGAGGTAGTGACCACACAACTCTGTGATGAAATTGAGAGCCACTGAGTGCATGTACACTTTGGATGAATTATACAAGGCATGGGACTATGTAACATAGTGAATTCTGTGGTGGATGATGGGTTGTGGTTAACAGTACAAATACAAGAACATTCTTACATAAATTATAACAAATGTATAATATTAATATATTGTGTTAATAGTTGGGTGGTTTATGGGAAGACACCTAATGAAAACTATAGACTATAATTAGTAGTAATATTTGGTGTTCTTTTATCAATTGTAACAAATGTTCCACAACAATCCAAGATGTTGACCTTGGGGTGGTATATGGGAATCCTATATGTTATGCATGGTTGTATTAAAAACCCACAACTTCTTTCATTAAAAGAAAAAAGTAAAAAAAAAAAAAGGTGAGTGATATGGATAGGCAAGTCACAAAAGAATAATTACACATACCTAAAATGAATGAATGAATGAACAAGCAAGATGTTCGACATGACTACTAATAAGAGCAATGCAAAAAAACCACAATGAGATATCATTATACACCATTTAGATCAACAAAAGATTAAAAAGTCTTAACATAGCTAGGCCTGGCAGGAGTTGCAGTGATGGGAACTCTCATCCACTGTTGGTAGCACTGGGTATTAGTACAAACATTACAGAAAATAGTTTGGCTTAAAGGATATGTACAAAAATATTCATGTCCTATGACACAGCAATTCCACTCTTAGTTGTATATGCTAGAGGAAATCTTTCACATATGTACTAGGAGACAAGAATGTACAAACGTAACACAATGGAAAAGGGTGAACCACAGCTACACACAACATGGATGAATCCCACAAACCTTATGTTAAGCAAAAGAAACGGACCACACAAGAATATTTCCTGTATGATTACATTACATAAAGTTAAAAAACAAGCAAAATCTAAACAAAATATTGTTTGGGAATACATACATAGATTATTAAACGATAAGGAAGTACAAGAGTTTTAACACAAAGTCAGAAAAAACAAACAAAAAAATTCCCAGAAAGTCAGCACGATGGAAGAGACAAAGCTATAATGGAAGTGTACAGAGGGGCTTCTAAAGAACTGGTAATGCTTGATTTCTTACCCTGTAATGCAAGTACTCAGATGTTCATTTTATTCGTACTCTTTAAAGAGGGAGAAGAGTGGAGGGATTAGTGTGCATATGCAACCAGACTGCTTGGGTTGCTGAGAGAATTAATAAGTTGATAGACAAAACGTGTTTAGAACGTTGCTTGGCATTTAGTTTTATGTAAGTGTGAGCTATTGAGTAAGCAGCACATGTGTTCATTTCATAATTTAAAACTGAAAAAAAGGGAAATTATGCATGAAACTCTAAAGTTGAAACTAACAAAAAGAATCAATACTATTCTCTATGTACTACTGAGCACTGATTTGGCACAGTGACATGGTAAGAATTACATACAGTTGACTTAGCCATGAGGAATAATTTTTTTTTTTTTTTTTTCATTTTTTTAATTAGAGAAGTTGTGAACTTACAAAACAATCATGCATGATGTGCAGAATTCCCATGTATCACCCCTCCACCAAAACCTTGCACTGTTATGGAACATTTGTTACTGATTATGAAAGAACATGATCAGACTATTACCACTAACTATGGTCCACAGCATACACTTGGTATATTTTTTCCATACACCCCTTATTAGTAACTCTGTGTATTAGTATTGTACATTTGTTATAGTTCAGGAGGGAACACTCTCATATTTGTACTGTTAACCACAGTCCATCTTTGACCACATGATTCCTGTGTTATACAGTCTCATGCCTTGTACATTCTATCCAAAGTGTACACTCAGTGGCTCTCACTTTATGAGGAATAATTTATGCAGCAAGAGCCTTCTGTGAAGTGAGTGATAGGAAACTTCAAAGTTGGTTATCTTTTTCTTTCTGAAAGGTTTGGAAAGAACTCAAAGCAAGCCCTTGTTTAATTTAATTAAAATATTTTATGGTATCTTATGTTATTCCTTAATAATTAGTAAGAGCTTTCAGAAATATAAAAGAATGCTAAATGGCTTTGATTGATGCTCTGGTGTCTCCCATGATAAAGAAGAAAGCTTTACAAAAGATTTAGCAAAATAAAAGTATTCTTAATGCAGTGAGGCAGTGAAACTCAACTTTAGAGAATGGGTAGTTCTCAAGAGATCACACAAAGATCTTGATTATTGGTTATCTCAAAGGTATCAGTACCTAAACACTCAAGCTCACCTTTTAAACCCTTTGGAAGTGGGTTTAAAACCCTGTGAATGTTATTCAAATTAAGACAAAAATATTTCCAAATCATTCATTCCCAACTTGAACACAAGAATTTTTATGAAATTATTTTCTCTTTAAGCTCTGGTTTAAAATTAGTAATTACAACAATATTGTAAGAATAAAAAATGGGAAATATTTAAAATATATAATTCCACGTATCTGCAAGCATATATGAGTGCATGCAGGGAATTACAGAAACATGTTTGCATACATACAGAAGAGAGTCTGGAAAATATCATGAATTGTTAACCAGGGCCATCTGGCAAGTGGATACTAACGTGGGAAATTGCAGTTTTCACTTTTACACATCT
This sequence comes from Cabassous unicinctus, assembly GCA_029593785.1. Classification (NCBI taxonomy): domain Eukaryota; kingdom Metazoa; phylum Chordata; class Mammalia; order Cingulata; family Chlamyphoridae; genus Cabassous; species Cabassous unicinctus. The sequence goes on from JAQZBX010076018.1 coordinate 7,347, forward strand.
GCATGTACTGTAGCATGTACTGACACATGCTACATGACTGAACCTTGATTTTAATTTTTGTTTCAGATTGCTGTCATTCTTAGCCCCTTCCCCCAAATAGCTGTTATTAGTTAATTACAAAAGTAAGACATATTCATTGCAAAGAACATAGATTGACAAAGACAAAAATAAAAATCATCCACAAATCCCATTCTTACCTTTGTAAGGTGTGCCTATAGTTGTTGCATATACATTCTTCTCATATTTCTTCAAACGGTCTTCTAAATTATGAATCTAAAAGTGACAAATATCCAAACCATATCATAAGATTCATAAGGAGACCATATGTAGAAAAACAGGATTGCTGTAGCACTAGATTTTTTAAATGCCTAAGACAGAATATAGGCAAAATTAATACAACTGGTTTCTTAGATATGATGCCAAAAACATAAGCAACAAAAGAAAAAATAGATAAACTGGACTTTGGCAAAATTAAAAATTTTTGTGCATCAAAGGACATTACCAAGAAAGTGAAAAGACAACCCACAGAAAAAAACATGGAAGAAAATATTTGGTAAGGGCCTCATATTCAGATTATAAATAAAGAATTCTTACAACTCAACAACAAAAGGACAAAAAATCTAATTTAAAAATGGGCAAAAGACTTGAAAAGACATTACCCCAAAGAAGATATGCCAATGGCCAATAAGTACAAGAAACTATGCTCAATATCATTACTCATTAGGGAAATGCAAATCAAAACCACAATGAGAAATCAGTTCACACTCTCTAGATAGTTATAATAAAAAAAAAAAGAAAAAAGGAAAATAACAAGAGTTGGCAAGGAAGTGGAGAAATTGGAACCATGGTACATTGCTGGTGGGAATGTAAAATGGTGCAGCTGCCGTGGAAAAGTTTGGCAGTTCCTCAATAAATTAAACACAGAATTAACATATTACCCAGCAATTGTATGCCTAGGTACATATCCCAAAGATGTGAAAACGTGTCCACCCAGAAACTTGTAAGCAAATGTTCATAGCAGCACTAATCACAACAGTCAAAAAGTGGAAATAACCCAAAATCCTATCAACTGATGAATGGACAAACAAAATGTGGTATATACATATAAGAAAATATTATTCAGCCATAAAAAGGAATGAAGTGCTGACACATGCTATAACACAGATGAACCTTGACAGCATTATGCTAAATGACCTGTATGCTTAGAAATGGATAAAATGGTAACTTTCATGTATATTTTATCACAATAAAAATTAGTACAAAAATTGTTAAACTAGGACAGTTTTGAAGATTTGAGGATGTTAAAAGAATTTTAAAGCAGTTATCTTGAGAATGGAAGGGAAAAGCTAAAGCACCTAGGAAACAGAAAAAAAAAAGCAACACTGAGACTTAGTACCTGTCTTTAAGAATTATTTAAAAGTTTTATTTTGAAAAATTTCAAATATAGAATGTATAGTACAATTAATGCCCATATACCCATCCATCACCCAGATTCAATAATTATCAAGATTTTTGTCTGCATGAATTTTGAGAGCTGGAAAATCCCTGGAGATTTGGCCTTCAAACTTAGTCTGCTGATTTGAGTCACCATTCCTCCAGAGTTTGGGAAAAAACCTTACTAACGATTGTGTACCACAGATACATATATATATATTGATGTGTGCACGATCATTCATCCTTGTAGTTAAACACATTTGGTCCTATTTAAATTAAGTTACTGGACTATATATGGACAAATCAAATTAAATCATGACAATTTAACCACTAGGAAAAAGTAGCAAAGATTGATATCAGTGTATTTAGCTTCTGATAAAACTAAATAATAATTTCTTTTTAAAACTATACTTACTACAAATTATACAAACACAAATTGTTACCCAAAATGTGTAAGCGCTAAAAATAACAGGACGCAAATGTTCTTGTTCAAGTTGTTACCCAAAATGTGTAGGCGCTAAAAATAACAGGATGCAAATGTTCTTGTTCAAATATATGTGCTCAAGAATTTATAGGGCTATCCTCTTAAGCCTTTACATTTGGAAATAAAATTTCCTGTTTAAGACAGAAGGATTTCAAAGCCAATTATTAAGTCAGTACTAAATCAATTATTTTTTTAAAAATTAGCTAAATGAGCTCCAAATACATAAGTAAATAAATTAAGGTAGTTAGTTCAAAATGAAAGGCATCAATTAGACCTGTACCTGTTCTCTGAACTCTTGCTCTTTCAACTTTGAGTCACTGATAAGCGTAGTCTTCTGTGCTAGCTGTGTCTGAAAGAACAAAAAGTCAGGTCTGAAATGCATATGGGTTTCATCATTGCCTGAACACATTTCTGTAGTGCTTAGGAAATTTTTCCCTGTTAAAACAGTCTCTCCATGATTAAGTTAAAACACAATGTTCCTGAAAATGCACTGCCTTCGATCAAAATCAGTGATGCACTAGTCTTACCTGTAGCTCCATAATTGTTACCTGAAAATGGAAAAGAAAAAAATGAGTGTATACATTAAAATCTACAAGTAAACAAACAATAAAACAGAGCAATATGAAATTACAAGGAGCAGTATTATAGTCTTAAGGCAGTGGTCAGATCTGAGATAAGGCAACTTTAAATTTAAGCATGGTTTATTTTTGTTACACAAAATTATAATAGCCTAAGTACATAGACTTACACGTGAACACAAAGAAAAAGGACTGGACTCTTAACAACAATTACGACTTGGGAAAGGGGAGGTGCCCAGCAGGGAGGGTAAAGGGGGATTTACATGTTTTATTCTGTATACTTCTGTACTATCTGAGTCTTTCACAACAAGAATATATTCATGTATTATTTGTATAATTTAAAAAAATTAAACATATTAATGTCTATGTTAAGCATATATGCCCTTTAGAGAAACTTCTGAAGCACTATTTCTGGGAATCTACTCTGAGCGATCATCTGTCACAAATTGCTTTTCATGGGACCTGATGCATGTATGCAATTCAAGATACCCTAGAAGCACCAAAAGATGCTCAAGAAGGAACAGGATAGAAATTCATGAAGAATAAAACAGAAAAATATTTTCTGAGGAGAAATAAATATACAGGATATTTTCTTTCCTTTTTTATGACACAAGGTAAAGGACTCATAAGATCTTCTGAATATTAATTAGATAATGTTTCAAATACTCTGGCATTCGGGCACAGGTCAAAATGACCCTATATGAATATTAATACTTATTTTGATATTAAGGAAGTGCTCATGTAAGCAAAATAAACGTATTCTTCTCATAGCAAGTAATAGTTAATAGCATCTGGTACAATCAAGTCATGACAGATTAGCCAGAAAAAAATATCTAATACAATAGAAATAGCTAGTAGCTATTAAATAGAGAAACAGTCCGTTTAGCTTGCTCAGTGCTTACAAATGAGGGATATATACCAAGTGGCACAGCATAGCAAAGCTCCCTCTTCTCTGAATTTTGGGAAAGTGATCCATAAATTGCTTGCTTAGAAAATTGCTTGCTTAGAAAATTGCTATCTGGTAACTGCTATTCTGTAAGGAATCCGCTACAACTCTCAAGGATAAAGTCATGAAGAGTGTCCACCCACTTTCCTGAGACCCTCATGAGTGTTATGAAAAGATCATAACTGGATGAGTGAGAACATTTGAGGAAGTAGAAAGGTATTGTGTCAGGCTTCTCAAACTGGGGCCCACATGCCCTGTGGGTATGTACTTGGTAGGGTACTCAGGGGGACAGGAAGCAAAGGAGTAAACTTGGTCCATCTTTCACAGCATCAAATTTGCTTAAAGACTGGGCTTATAAAAATGCCTAGATATGCAGTACTAGCTCTCTTTGAATTTAGTCCTCTTTCCTAAAATAATCTCATTGCATCTGTATCTGGCCCATTAACCAACAAGGTAGAAATTATTGTTTTTATTGATGGTATATCATTTAAAACATCACTTTTATGTGACTATAAATTAGAATATACTATAGAGTAATATATAAAATTTACATAAATTTTTAACACAAAATATAAAATTCTAAAATAATCATGGTTGCTATGGACGATTTTTGCTTATGCCCCAAGGCTATGAGGTTCACTCTCCCCTTCTCTTCAGAGAAGCACTGGTATACAGAAATGTCTAGGCTTTGAAGTCTGGAGGACCGAATTTAAATTCCCACTGAAACATTTTTTGTGTGAGCCTGAACACTTTATTTAACCTCTTTGAAACTTATTTTCACTGTCTGTAAAATGGAGGCAAGACTATTTCTCTTGCAAGGTTACTTTAGGATCAAATGAAGAAAATACGTATGTTAGGAAAAGAGTAAACTAATGGAGGGAAGCGGGTGTGGCTCAATGGATAGAGGCCCCGTTTACCATATGGGAGGCCCCGGGTTTGCTTCCCGGGGCCTCCTTGTGAGGGCAGGCCGGCTCGCGCGGTGTGGTGGGCTGATGCAGCAAGACCTCACAGCAAGGGGGAGATAAGCAGACACAGAAAAGACACACAGCAAATGGACACAGCAAACACAAGCAGCAAGGGGGGGGATAAATAAATAAATAAATCTTTTAAAAAAAGAGTAAACTAATGGAAAGGACAATATTTTGAAGAAATGGGTGAAGCAAACTCAAGTTCTTCTCACTTTCTCATTGCTTAGGTTTTCCTCCTGTTGGAGCCTTTCCTGGTATTTCTTCTGCAGCTCCTCAAGTTGAGTCTGCAGGTCTACTACTTTTGCAGTCATTTCTTCTTCACGAGCCTTTAGGATTTAAAAAAAAAAAAAAGTGTTAATAAACATACCAAAAGAACACTGTAGAGAGGCAACACAGTACAGAAGAAACAAGCTCTGCAAGGGGAAATAAAGGCTGAACAGTTTTTGAGACATACACTACTGTTTTCATTTTAATTCATTACTATGCTCTAAACACTTTCCTTTATGCCCCACTTTTAACTCCAAGCCTTTTTTAACGTTGCTCACTATTCCTAGGATATTCGTTTTCCCACCCTCACTTCCTCTGTCTTCACCCCATGAAGCTCACCAAGCAGGTTCTTTCCCTTTAAACTAGGGTTCCCAGGTTAAAGCAAGAACTCGGTGTATATCAGGACTATGATATACAATTACAGAACCTATATTCAATGACTTTGGCCTTTTCTATATAGGGATTTAATTTCCAGAA
>JAQZBX010076019.1:0-14503 GCA_029593785.1 Cabassous unicinctus
AGAATATGCCTAAGCTGTGGCTCATCAAAAAATATAGAATTCAATTAGGTGAGTTAGAGAGAAGGAGGAAAATTCCAGACAGATGGAAAAAGAATTACATAAACTCCCGGAATTGTAGATAAGCATACAGTATTTATATAAGTGCCAGTAGTTTGGGTTGATAGATTCATAAGAGATGAGTATAAAGAGGAGAAAAAGAAGGGAATTGAATCTTATAAAATTATCATTTTATCCTGAAGTTAGTAGAAAGCTGAGAGATTTCAAATAGGAAAATAACATTTCAATAGAAAATAAAAATTGTTAATGGTTACCTGAAAGGAAGTAAAGGCATAAGTATGGAAATGGAGAGATGATATGGGAAAAGACCTTTTTGATAAAATGCTTGTATATGGAATATCTAAAAGTACACTTACAACACAATGATAGAAAATTTAAAAAAATATAGTAGGTGTCATATCATTTTGGAGATGCAAATAAAAATAAAGCACATAGTGAAATAAAAAATAGAAAAATGGGCAAAATATTTTAACACACTTCACAAAAGACAATATATGCATAGCCAATGAAAGGAATCTAAGTATCATTAATCATCATGGAAGTGCAATTTAAAGTAACAAGGAGATACCATTACATCCATTTAGAAAAGCTAAAATGAAAAAGTCTGGAGCAAATAGTGCTCTCAAAACATCGATAGTGGGAATATAAAATGGTAAAACCACTTTAGAAAAAAATTTCCACTTACCATTTGACCCAGCAAATACAATCCTAGGTATTTACCCAAGAGAAATAAAAGCATAGATCCAGGAAAAGACTTGTAATGAATGTTCATAGCACATTTATTCATTATAGCCAAAAGTTGGAAACTATCCCCACGTCCATCAACAGGTGAATGGATAAACAAATTGTGGTATGTTGATACAATAGAATCGTATTCAGAAAGAAGCAGCTATTGATATACCTAACAACATGGATGAATCTCAGAAACATTGTGCTAAGCAAAAGAAGTCAGACCCTAAAGAGTATATTTTGACATTTGAGTGGATCCAAGTGGCTATGTGAGAAGGTAGCAGGACATTTGGGCCTGGGTCTTAGAAGAGAAATTTGGGAAATATATGTAGGATTGGGAATCACCAGCTTAGATAAGACAAAGGAGTAGATGACATTACCAAAGAGAGTTTTTAGGATGAAGAGACCCAAAGCCAGAATCTTGGTTAACTATTAGCATTTTAGAAACACACAGAGAATGGAAAGTATGTGAGAAAATGAAGAAAAAGAAGGAAGAAATTGGTATTTTAGAAGGAAAATTCTGGGAGAGGATTTTCTGTCAATGGTCATGGCGGGACTAAGGAAGTAAAGGGTAAATGTTCTTTGTACTAGCCTATTGCAAAATCACCAGTGAGCATAGCAAAGGCCATGTTGGAAGAAAAGTGAGGGTAAACGCTCTGTTGTGGTGAGTCCATGAGTATGAATGGCAGGTAGGAGATAGGGACTGAGAATGTACTCTACTCCTACAGAAGTCTGTTTCCAAGGATAGAAGAAACAAAGACATAGCAAAGTCTATATATTTCTGAAAAACATCTTCCTACCTAGTTGTAGATATTTGGTATTTAATAAAGTTCTCATAGTCAGATTCTCAGTAAAGTGTTCGTGAATAGGATTTCCTGATTTCACCAGAGTATTTCTAGTAAAGAAAAAGCTGACATAGAGAAAATTGGAGTTTACAAACTAGTTTGTGCATTATACAAAAGCAAAGATCCAGATTGCAGTATAGATTTGAAGTGTGTTTTGCAAAGTCTTGCTTTTGCTCTGTTTAAAAAAACCGAGACTGTATTTCCCTGTTCCGGTTCACTTATATCTCATGTGACTGTGTCACCTTGTGTTTTTCCATTTAAAATAAAAGGCAAACTCAGCAGTTCCTTTTTCTTAAACTGCTTCAGTAACCAGCAGTTGCCACATTAAAAGCTTTAGCTATAAGGCTATAAAAATAGTCTAATGCTCCATAGCAGGTGACTACATTTGAAGCAATTCTCCTTTCAGGGATGTTGTCAGATAAAACCAAATGACCAGAGGACAGACTCTGAGAGAAGGGGAAAGTCATTGCATTCAAAGGGCAAAAGTGCATTATGTTTGGAATGTTTTGTGTAAATGTTAAACAGTGCCCACATTTAACCACCTGCTTCTTGTTTAGAAGGGTTCAAATGAACAATTTCGGGCACAACTGAGTAACACTCAAAAGAAAATCAAGTGTAATTTCCTAAGTTGCTGAAGCAAGGGTTCTTCTATGAAATTGCTGTTAGTATTTCTAAACCCAATTTGATTATATTTGAAATTTACTGCACACAGTTCAGTGGCACCTGGAAATTACTTCATGCAGAGTTGGTATTAAGAGGCAGACCTTTTAAAATGACTGCTTCTCTGTATGTGTGTGTGTATTTTTAATTCCCTGGGTCATATTTGTGATAAAACTAAATTACTAAAGATGAACTCTTTCATTTCTTTTTCTCTTCTTGTGACTATTTTGTTTTACCTTTAACATGCATTATAAAGGGGGAAAAAAGCATCACATAAAGACGCCCACAACACACCTCAACTATATATCCCTTCTTGTAATTCTTCACCTGTCTGCTATCTCTAAATAAGCACCAAATAGGGAGGAAAAGATATGATGCAATCTCTAGGTTACTTTGATAGATCTCTTGTACTATCTTTATTAAATACCAACTTCACTTTATAAATGCTGCTCAAAAACCTTCAGAATCTCCTTCAAAGGATATTAGGTAGGGTGGCTGGGAAGGTCTTTTTGGTATGATGTCATTGTAACAGAGACCTACTGTACAAATATCTGGAGGAAGAACTTTCCAGGCAGTCAGTGCAAAGCCACTGGGATGTCCTTGCATATTCGAAGAACAGCAAAAAGTTGGGGTCTGGAGAACAGTTGGGGATTGAGGTGGGTGATGTGGGGAATGAAGGCAGAGAGGCAGTCGAGTTCCAATTCCTGGAGGGTCTTGCAGACTATGTGAGTGTTTTGGATTTTATTCTAAGTGTGATGGAAGCCATCTGAGGATTGAGAGTGGGCCACACAGTTGTCTGTCAGTAAATAGTGATGTGCAAAAAAAAGGTTTCTCTACAGGCAAAATACAACAAAGAATATTCTGAGTATCATGTAGAGAATTGGTTGCTTCTTCCACCTCTGAAATTCTAGAATTCTATAACTCCCTGGTAGGAAGGAAGGAAGAAAGCAAATTTCCAGTGCCCACTGGAGCCATCATTTAAGTTTCCAATACCCTCTCCATAAGTTGCATAGAAATATAAAAACAATTTTAAAATAATAGAACATAATTGTATAGAAACCATAATATGTCATATTTTCTTTTTATTTAAAATAAAATTCAGTATGCTTCATAGGCAAGTGCAAGGAGTCCTTGATTTATTATCTTTGCCACTTTACAAAACAATACATTTTATGAAAATGCATACATAAAAATATAACATTTAGGCAGATAAGTTTATCTGGAGGCAGCTGAAAGTTAACCAATGATTTTAAAAAGCTTTAAAATAAAAATTTTTATGACTTGCTGTTGGTAAAGATAAACATTTGGTATGAAGGCTATCACTGAGGTCTTACTAAATTCTAAAATACTTTTGTTTTTAAATAAAATAAGTACATATATCACTATAAAAACTGCCCAACACTTTCACAGACTAGAAATTAATGAAGCAGCTAAATATCATTCATTTCTCTTTGGAATTTGTGTTTCTCTTCACCTTAAACAATTCAATTGTAACTGTAAAAGTCCCATCGACATATTTTTTGGATACAATATATTGCCTAATTCTCATTTTAAAATCTAACTTATTTTTTCATATTCCTTGGATACATTCATTCGAGCCTAACTATTAAAAGGCAATATCTTTTTTACATACTTAAGAATATCAACTAGCTTATAAAAAAGTCTTTACAGTAGTAATTCTTTTCACAGTAGTTCAAGAGTTCAAGGCATGTTTTGCAATGTCAAAATGCAATGATTCTGACATTTGTAATACGTTCTTAGGTATGAGAAAAGTCACGCTACCAAAAGTATAATTAGTATTAGTACTTTGAAAGTCAATCCAAAATTCTTTTTTGAGATCTGAATCTAATTTTCTGTTTTTAGAGCATTTTAAAACCTGAAACACAAAATAAGTTTGAATAACCTTCTCCAGTCTAGGATCAGAAGAGTTCAAGCTCTTGACACAGTCACTCTAGAAATGAACTAAAATGTAGTATTTTGGGTCAGATATTATTATTTTATATAAAGAGAAAAAAAAAAAAGAGCTGGGTTTTTTGATGTTTTAGTATTTAGCCCATTGAAGAAAATAAATATACTGGCAAATCTCATTCTAGCTTGCATTAGTTTGGCAGAATTTAAGCACATAATCCTTGCTTTACAGGCAAATCAATGAGTAGGTTTGGGCATGGAAGGAAAACTCAATGGAGATTCCAAAATCAGGGTCCTGGTGCCTTCCTGCAGATTTCCTGGGTTGAAAATGTTAATCAACAGGATAAACATACTCTTTTGTTCTCATGGGAAAGCTAAGATAAAAATCCAAATAATTTTTTCTCCTAAATTCTCTGTTCAATTTGCAGATATCAAGAACCATCCTGAATATTTTAATTTTCATTTTCTGAAGATGTATAACCAGGGCCATTGCAGGCACATAAAGTGCTTCTTTGCAAAATATAAAATTAATTCTGGGTTAATAAGTCAATTGCAGGCTGGATTTCAGCTCCCACCTGCCCCTGTGCTGGGAAATTTGTGCAGAGCACAATCTGCCCAACCTGATATGGTGACACCGAGTATAAAGCTAATTTCCTAATAAATTCAGATTCTTAGAATTCATGATAACATTCAGGTTTATGTGGCCCAGAGTAAAAATCTTACAGTTAATATGGTTAGATCTGGAGAGAGAAACTCCTGATCAGACAGCATGGATAATGATCAGAAAATATATATCACATCTGAAAATATTAAAATCTAGGGTGAGATAGAACTTATAGTCTCCCAAATGTTGTGTTCACCTACAACTGACATAGACAAGTATCCTGGTATGCTATGAAAGAGGGATTTCAAAATGAGCATTATTACCTAATTTCAATATAAGATTATATTTCAAACTATATGGCATAATGGCTTAGTTTAAAACAATGGCAAAAGCAAACAAAACAAAGCAATGGTATGAAACACAGCATAAACAAAATTAGAAATCACATTATGGGACATAATATTTCACATTTTCTGTCAAGTCACTGCCTCTAGAGTGGAACTGAACATCAAAACAAAAGTAGATAAAAATTAGATTGAAACTAGACTGTGAATCTTAAAGTTGAAAAGAAAGTCATCTCTACCCTTAACAAATAACCTCTTTATAGTGCCAAATAAAAAACTACTGGAGAAGCTATGAGGTGAAATCTCTCATACATGGTTATAGGAAATCTAAATGTTATTAAAAAGTTCAGTGTATAGGAAACTGGACAGGGCTTGGGACCTAACTGAAAGAAGGAAGACAGGAATTTAAAAAAGATAATTTTTAATGCACTGAAAGAAAATGGATGCCAAAGATAAACTAATGAGAAACTAAGAAAAGCAAAAGAGAGAAGTAAGATAATCTGCTGCTAGACATGATCCCAAATTCAACTAACAAAATCAACTTTTATCCCTGATCCAATGCATAAATAGAAAGAACAATCCTCACAGAAAAGGGGGAAAAATGTGTCATGAAGAGTACTCTGGTGGTTGTCGACCTAACTCAACAACTATTTTACACCTCTTCTTTGATTTATTTTGGTTTTACTCACAGAGCTCACCATGGGTGAGCAAATTATTTTAGCAAAAATACAGACTGGCAAATTATGTTAGTGTAAATTCAAGGTAGGCTTAGATGCATGCTAATTAAAATTTTAATTAGTAAAAATTGAGATATGGTGGAGCATTTTGGTGGAAGTCACCTCTGGGTTTTCTTGCCAATTTTGCTAACAACTAACAGTCATTTGAAATCTGACCCTTGGTTTCTTCCTCTATAAATATGGGTATTGAATTATAAAATCTCTTAGGTCCTTTACAATTCCTCGAATTTGGGTTTTCATTTTTGGCTGTGACACATCTGAAATAGTACATAGCACAAAGGGGTTCCCTTTCATTAGAAGGCTGAATTCTAGAACAATTATGTTAAATTATTAGAATTCTTTAAATTAGGGACTAAATATGAATTTGGAAGACAGCAATGGAATACATATTTTAAAAGAGAGGAGCAAAATAATGATACAAAAGAAAAGCTGAGGAAAAATGACTATCAAATATTTGAAAATTTGCATTAAAGCACTTTGAAAAATGCCTGAATCATAAAAATGCAACTTAATATTAAAATTTCTATGAACGTTTTATATTCCAATTGACTTCTATTTAGAAGAAGCCTTCAACAAAATAGCAGATAAAGTCCACATAGGTGTTGGTTCAACAGGGAGCTGGAACAAAGTGTTGTCTGTCAAACACAGGAGAGGCAGGTTCCACAAAAGAAAAGGTGCTTAGAATATCTTAGAAAACCACGACACAATTTTAAGATAGTAATACCTAAACATTTCCAAGTAAGGTATACTGTTCTATTTGTGACTTTATTAAGGAACTAATTATTGAAGACATCAACTACCAACTTTTATTCATTTTCCACTGTTCTTTCCTAATGGGAAATAACATTTACATATTCCAAATAAATTTATTTAAATTTTTTAAATTTCCATATTCGTTTGAAATAATCAGTCAAAAACTATTCCCTGCCAAGCACTTTTAAGTTCACTAGAACTCTGTATAATGACAGACTTTTCAGATGATTTGTGATAAAATGTTTCCCTGGTACTTTGCGTAGAATCCAAGAAAGCCCTGAGTTTTTCTCTGCCTCTAAACATCACATGGTGGCAAGATTCCAGCATAGTAGAAATTATTTTATTTTGTTTAATAATTCTAGAGTAGTAGAAGTATTAAAAATAATAAATTATTATTATGAGACTTGTAGCCTAATGAATCTACTGTAGATTTTCATTTTTAAATAAAAGCTGATTTTGAATTTTTCATACGCTGCAACCAGGTTACTATTTTCGTACAATCATGGAATGTTAAAATGCAAATTTAACTGAAAGTATAAAGATGAAAAGAAAGTGTTACTCCTAAAATAGCTGTGCACAACACAGTTATGTTTCACTTAAATTTTAAGTCAGAACATAAATTAAGAATTCTAGATGTGACATGCCAAATATTTTAGACAGAAAAAAAGCATACAACAGAATCTGTACCAATTATGAACTTAAACGCATAGCTTATAAGGAAACAAGTTCATGCTGAAATATTAACAACAAATAATGTTTCCCTTATTTTAATAAGTGATCCTGCATGTAAATCCCACCGCCATTTTTTATACAGTACAGAACGTTCATAAATAATATATTCCCAAGCTTTGTACTGTACCCCAATCCAAAAATATCTGAAAGGAGCAAAGAACACTGATAACTTGAGCCTAAGAAAAATACTCTTTGCAGAATTTAAAAGAAATAAATATTACAAAATGGGACACTATTAAAAACAAATAATGTAAAATTTAACATCATAAGTATATACAGTTTATCTGCCTTATGCTCTAAACTTGATTCTATTTTAATAGGTGATTATTTCATTTATATTAATGTTGAGAGTTAAATTTTTAAAATTACAACTTTAAAATTTCTCCGTATAATTTTTCTTATTCTACACCCTTTCTTCAAAAATGTACTTTGTAATTGATATTTAAGACTATTTAGTTAGGAGTTATACTTAACCAACACAAAAATAAGAAAAATATCTCCAAATGTACAAATGTGCAGATTTCTCTTGAGTGAAAGCTGAACCAATAAAAACATGGAATTATATTTGGACACCCTTAAATAAATTACAAAGCATAATGACAAGAAACATAGAAATGTTAAAACATCCTCTCTTAAATAATTAAATAAGTACATTTACCCAACATAAGTGAATAAAACAGGAAATATTATGCTTATTTACTTGAGACTAGAGTACAATAGTAGCAAATATAATTTCATTCTCATATATGAAGAAACAATATTTGAGAAATCAAGGTTACAAGCACAAGCAAGATTACCACTTCACATAAGCACTTTTTAAAACTGATGATATAAGTTAGATCATTTGTAACATAAAAATAAAGATATTTTCTAAATATGTTGTGACTTGAAAGTGATTTCTAGATATATTCTAGAAAACCACTGTCACACAGGACTCAAGACATCCTTTGTACTATATTTTTTTGTCAAGTTACTTTCTTCTCCCACCTCACTCACATCCCTGTTCCCATTCCCAAATTAGACTTTAAACTCCCTGAGGGCAGGACCTACCCATTGTTTTATTTCCCAGCTGCAACCAGCAATGTAGCAAGCAAGATATGGGGTGCTCCATGATTGTTTAATGAACGGATGAATGAATGAATGAGAGCGAAACTATATATGCTCTTGGATTTTTTGCCTTCCTTATCTCAACCCTGTCACATGAAGATGGGATCAGTAACATTTTCGCGTTGTGAAATGAAGTATAATCTCTAAATTGTGTTCTCTGTGAAGAAAATACCTAAGTATATCCTTCAGAACACCGTTTTCTAAGTTGTGCTTTGTAGAACATTAAATTATGGGATAGCCAAAGTTTCTCCCTGCCCTTATAAAAAGGGTTCCATCATCAAATAATTTGGGAGATCCAGTTTAAAGAAATCCCAAATAAGATTTCTTTACTGTGAGAACCCTCAAAGTACATGATATGCTAATAATGTGCAGTATCACTTTCTAAGAGGTTTTCAAAAAACTCTTTTGATCATAGAGCATCTCTGAAGAATGTTCTAAGGGAACGTGTTTTGGAAACAATGTCTAGAATAATAAACATGTTCAATCTTCCTCACCAAAGCGGCATTATAGATTTGAATACAGCATTTAATATCCCACGTATTATTCAGAATGCACAGGAAGTAGAATAAAGGCAAAACTATTCAGAGCTTTCCGCACCCACTTACTCATTTTGAAAGGGTGGGAAATATCTATTTACAGTTGCTGACATCCTCTATAGGATTTGGTTGATAACTTCAATTAAGAGTTTTCTTCATTTTTCTCAAAAGATTTCCTAGTTCCTTTTCCTTTTCTGTTCTTTTCTTTCTAAATGTGTATGCACAAAAGTGGAAGGACTTAAAGATACCTGACAATAGATTTTTATGCATGATTAATCTCTGGAAGTGTTCAGAGAACATTAAATACTCATCTAACAAATGCAATGACTACTATATTTCTATGAGAAAAATGGCAATAGATATTGTCATGAGCTATTGTGCAGGTCCATTACGATTCTGCAAAATAACTCAATTTGCCTTCTGTGTGACTAAACTACAAACACCATAATGAAAGATATTGTTTCTGCCTAGGGAGAAAAATACTATGGGAATTCATGGGAAACTAGGAATTCTATATTGTTGACTATCAGATATAAACTAATTGCCAGCTCTGCTCTTAGCTGTCTGACTTTGGGACATTTCTCAATGTCTTAGGATGCCACATGACTCATTTCTAAATGAGAGTAAGTAAAAATAGGAATGAATTTCAAATTATTTGCCTCAGGGTCTGTTGTGGTAGTAGATTATGAAGTGTTGGGCAACAGTGGTGAGGGAAAATAAACAAGTGAGAATCTGACCTCAATTTTATACATTAAAATTGAGTAATATTTAATTTCTAAAGAATCCTGATGAATTTAAAAATAAGGAAAACCACAGATTGCATGTTCTAAAGTTCTGTTTAGATAAAACATACTCTAATTCACATTTTAATGACTATGTTTTCACCTTAGAAAAAAAGTGTTTTGACATATTTTTCTATTCATTCATGTGCTCTTTATTCAAGTAAAATAAAAACCTTCATGACTTTTGATACTTTTTATGTAGCTTATTTTACCATGTTTTCTAATAGCTTTTTTTATTATTATTAAAGAAAAAGATGAGCAGATGTGTTGCTTTTAAAATAAAATTAAAGATAACATGGAGATTGGCTCGAGTCAACGCCTGCCCATGTCTTAACTTTAGAGTTCTCTATCACGCTGCCTTTGGGCACTTAAATACTGTACTATATTACGTTTGAGGTAGAACAAACAAAAAAAAAAAAAGGCAAAAACATTCACAAAAAAGAGGAAAATGGGAAAGAAAGCTGTGAGAGACTTCTGTTTAACACTATTGTCATGATTAGGCTTTGCAGTCTTCCTTGACACAAAGTTGAGAGATAGTCTTCTTAATACGAAGGGCAGTGAGTCGGGCTGCCCCACTGGCATACCAGCATTCACGCATTATTCTCCCCATGACTCGGAGTGCCTTTAAGAGAGAGAGAAATATAAAAAACTTTAGGCACTCGCACAAAACAGACTACAAGAGAAGCAAAACCATAGAACCAGGGATTGGTGCTAAGCTTTGAGGAAGAAATAGCAAACTTAAAACCATATGAGAAGAATTAGGGCCAAACTTCAAAAAGATCTTGTCAAAACACGCATATTAACCTTGTAGAGGTTAACTTTTTCACTGAAAATTCAATCTTCTCCTGACATAGAGATCCAGAAGCTATTCATTGAGATGGCAGCATCCCAATATCAAAGCAGCCCAAACTACTGAGTCACCACAGGGGAAACAGATGCCACAGGGAGTTGCCTAACCTGCAGAGGACTTTACCTCAGCAAGAAATAAAGGTGAGATTTCAGGGTTTGTGTGTTACTGCCACATAAATTAGCATTTATGCTTCCACACTGCTAAAGGAAATAAAATTCTTCTAAAGACTTATAAAAAGATATATACCTACTTATATAGAATGAATTGGATACCCAGATTGAGATGCAACATATGGTATCTGAAAATCCTCCTAGATACACACTTCAAAAATATAATAGGAAAAATGAAACGTACATAATAAAAACATAGCCTTACTTCACAGCTTTGCCACTGGTTTGGAATATTTGGTCGAAATTTCTGGTCACAAACAACCTTCCTCATTTCCTCTATTGAGGGATCTGAAGGCACCATGTCATAATAAGGTAACTGGTAGTCCTCAAC
The DNA here is from genome assembly GCA_029593785.1 of Cabassous unicinctus. Taxonomy (NCBI): domain Eukaryota; kingdom Metazoa; phylum Chordata; class Mammalia; order Cingulata; family Chlamyphoridae; genus Cabassous; species Cabassous unicinctus. Next base: position 11,146 of record JAQZBX010076019.1, read on the forward strand.
AATTCCTGTAAGAAATTTGCATAATAAATTTCCCTGTGTGAATAATCAACAAAGATGCCTTTTTCAAAGTAACACCAATTAAATCTCTGAGGCGCAGGTGGCACTCTGGGAAACTGCAAAGTCAGGTTTATTAAAATAATATATCACTATAAAACCAAGGATATAGTTTAAGGCACTCAGTTGAATAGTTGGAATTTTGATTTACATAAAATGCCATTATTCAGTTAAAAAAATAATGCCTATTTCTCCTAATTATGGAATTTACCCCATAGCTTCATTGCTCTGTGAATGAAGCATATTTCTCCATCAAATAACCCTTCCAAATCAAAATAGCTTTCTCTCTTTGAAAATTGTTTGGCAACTTTTTAAGAGCTGACTTTTCTTACCTTTGGATTTTAGCATTACTGCACCTCCAAATGTTCCTGAGACGTAGCCAAGGATGGACAGTTAAACATGAAGATTAATGTTTAAAGGGTCTCAAATATAAAGTCAAAGACTTGATTTTAATTATCAGAATAGAACTTGGATTCCAAAAATTTCCCTTAAAATCTTTTAAATCCTTTTAAACCTTAAATTAACTATAAAATCACCTTAAATTTAAAATATTTCAGATGTGCCATAATATTTGAAAACTAAATAAAAACATAAGTTAATACATTACTATTTTTATATTTGAAGAAAATTTAAGAACAAAAACTTAAAAGCAAATTTAAACAAATATCAATATGAATGAAGAAATAATAATGAACATGTTTGTAGTTTCAACCACATATCCGCAAATTCCCAGTGTTCACTTGCTCCCTCCCCCAACCCTCCCCCCAGTTCCATGGACTGTCCAACCTACCCTCCCCATCCTAGCCCCCTGACAAATCAGCATCATCCAACCCAATAATATCATTGCACCACTGTCATGCCCCTCCACTGCACAACTACACACTTTCACCTTATCATAGATTTTGACCATATGGGCATTGGCTCACAACCTTCTTCTCCCTATCTCTTGTAAACCTATCTTCCAGACTCTAGCTCTGTGAGTTTGTTCAATTTGCTTAATTCATATTAGTGAGGTCATGTAATATTTGTCCTTCAGTGCCTGGCTTGCTTCACTCAACATAAGGTCTTCAAGATTCATCCATGTTATTCCATGTGTTAATACTACATTCTTTCTTACAGCTGAATAATATTCCATTGTATGTATATAGCACAATTTGTTTATCCATTCATCTGTTGATGGACAGTTGGGTTGTTTCCAACTTTGGGCAATAGTGAATAATGCCACTATGAACATTGGTGTGCATATATCTGTTCGTGTCCTTACTTTCAATTCTTCTGTATACATACCCAGCAGTGGAATTGCTGGATCATATGGTAGTTCTATAGTTAGCTTCCTGAGGAACCACCAAACTGTCCTCCACAAAAGCTGCACCATTCTATATTCCCACCAGCAGTGGGTGAGTGTGCCCTTTCCTCCACATTCTCTCCAACACCTGTAGTCCTCTGTTTTTTAATAGCTGCCAGTCTAATGGGTGTAAGATGGTATCTCATTTTAGTTTTGATTTGCATTTCCCTAATAGCTAGTAATGTTGAGAATTTTTTCACATGCTGTTTAGCCATTTGTATTTCTTCTTTGGAGAGGTGTCTATTCATATCACTTGCCCATTTTTTAAATGGGTTGTTTGTCTTTTTATTTTCAAGGTGTATGATTTCTTATATTCCATATATATGCTGGATATTAGGCCCCTATCAGATATGGTTACCAAACCTTTTCTCCCATTGAGTAGGCTGACTTTTCATTTTCTTGACAGACTCCTTTGAGGTGAAAAAGTTTTTAATTATGAGGAGGTCCCATTTATCTATTTGTTCTTTCGTTTCTCATGCTTTGGGTGTAAAGTTCATGAAATCATTTCCTAATACAAGATCCTGTAGATGCTTCCCTACATTATCTTCCAAGATTTTATGATCTTGGCTCTTATGTTTAGATCTTTCCTTCATCTTGAGTTGATTTTTGTATAAGGTGTGAGATGGTGTTCCTCTCTCATTTTTTTGGATATGGATATCCAGCTCTCCAAGCACCATTTGCTGAAGAAGCCATTCTCTCCCAGTTGAATGGGCTTCTTGGCCTTGTTGACTATCAGTTGACTGAAACTACAATGTTGGGAATATTCTTTTGGCAATATGGCAGGGGAAGGTTACTGGTTTAGGGTGTTCAATGTGGGAGGCATTCGGGACAAGGCAGGCTTCTAAGGAGTGTGTGAGTATTCATCTTGTCATAGTGTGTTGTATCAGTGGGTGGAGACCCACATATTGAGTGGGAAGGTGTTAGACTCCCATCCTGAAGAGTCCTGCTATGTTCTCAAAATAGAGGGGTGGAAGTCTCTCGAGAGCATAGGTAATGCCTAATAGAGGAGGACAGACCAGTATGTCAAGGCATCAAAGTTGTTGCAAGTAAATATGAACCTTGTTCTTCAAAGAGTTAAGCTTGGTGATTGCCATAGGCCCTGAGGGGAAGGAGAGGGAAGAATAGAATAGATGGAGCATGGGGCATTTTGGGGGCAATGGAAGTGTTCTACATGATCTTGCAATGATGGATACAGGCCATGTTAAATTTCATCAAAATTTATAAAAGTGTATGGTCCAAAACGTAAACCATAATGTAAACCATAGACGATGGTTAGTAGCTATGTTTCAGTATTTGTACATCAATTGTAACAAATGTACCATCCATAAATAAAATGTTATTAATATGGGAAAGGGGAAAGGCGGGAGGATGTTGGGTATATGGGAATCCCCTATATTCTGTATGTGGCTTTTCTGTAACCTAAAACTTCTTTGAAGACAAAATGAAAAAAGTAAGACAGTAAGGGAACAAATGGAAGAAAATGTCACTGTACATACAAGACAACATATCTTAGAGTGATGAAAAACATAATGTCAAAAAATTTTTTTAAATATTTTTTCAACATTTTCTATTATTCCAAATTTTTATTTGTTTATTTTTAAATTTTATGTATTTTATTTCTTATTTTTAAAACTATCTTAATTATTTCATTTTCCTATTAATTATACTTGGTTATTTTGTTGGCTTCATTTTTGAAGAAGTTTTGGATCACAGAAGGTTTACAACTGTGACAGGGGAGGATCATTGGTGCGGGGTGTCAGTGATGGGGGAATACATGGGAGGAAGTTCACCTGGGGCATACATATAAGGCATATAAATGTGTTCAGGTATTCATGGGGCATTGTCATGGTGGGTGGAGATTCACACAATAACCAAAAGAATATCAAATTCCCATCCTGGGGAGCTCTGCCACATTCTCTAATGGAACAGCAAGAATCCCCCAAGAATACGGGCAATGAC
>JAQZBX010076020.1:0-14503 GCA_029593785.1 Cabassous unicinctus
TTTAACCAGAAGGAATCAACCAGACGGCATGAGTATAGGGGACATAGTCTTCCAACACTTCTCATGTAAATCCAAACTTCAAAAAGCCTTTTGTGGAGTAAAAAGGCTATTTGCTGTTTTTAAGTTTATTTCTGAGTTGCAAAGATTATTTCCCCTTCTCCATATTTTTAGAATTTCCTGTATTCCCCCATTCAATCTTGGCTGCCACAACCAGACAGACAGAAACCACGAGGACCTTCTTTTTCTTGCATCTGTAATGGAAACTTAGCAACAGACATTAACTGCTCCAGGTCTGTCAGAGATGCATCAGATATGTTTTTAATAAACATTTTCCAACCCTCAGAGCTGGTTTCCTTTAAAAAGGTGGGAAGGAGGAGAATAAAATTGGACATAGGCCCTCTTCTAACATGATAGAAAAGTGGATCCAAGGACCTTTTAATCTACAAATGGAATTCCCAGATCGGCCATTGTTAATTCAGTCATTGTTAATATAGACCAAGGCCAGGAGACCAAATCCAGCCCCAGAGCTAAGAATGGTTTTTACATTTTTAATGGTGGAGGAAAAAAGATGAATAATATTTTGTGACATGAAAATTACATGAGATTCAAATTGTGTTCATAAAGTTTTACTGGAACACAACCACACCCATTAGTTTACGTATTAGCTATAGCTGCTTGAGTAGGTGAGACCAGATGGTCCAGAAAGCCTAAAATATTTACTCTCTGGACCTTTACAGAAAATGTTTGCCGACCCCTGCTATAGACTGTGATAGAGGTTGAAAGTGCTGCCTGAAGTCAAATTTCCTGGCGTCATACTTTTCATTCTATCACCTACTAGCAAGTGACTTAACCTTGCTAAGCCTCAGTTTACTCATCTTTAAAGGCGGACAATAATAGAACCTTTATAGGGCTATGGTAGGGATTAAGTGAATACATGTAAAGCACTGAAAACATGTTAGTGCTAATTTATTTTGCTTTGGAGAATTTCTCGTTTCTCTTATAGTCTTCCCTCAAGAATCTGGATCTATTTTCTCTGAATCATTTGAAATCTGCTTTCTTTATGTGAAGGATACATGTGTCTGCCCTGAAGTCCTCTCCATGTCTACCAGGAACTCAATCATAACATGGTTATGTTCATTGCTTCTCTTTTTACCACCCAGTTTGTCTTTCTTGATCAAAATTTGGTCCAGAGTAGTAGCTACCCTATTACGTTCTCTGTCTTCCAAAATGAAAAATGGTCAGTATGGCAAAACAAGACCCAGTTTGTCTTTTCCAACACCAGATTTCTTGTTTTCAAATATGCATTTTATTTTCAGAGAGCATTTATTCAAACATCTGTGCCATTCTCTAATTCTTATAAAGTGACAACACATGACATCATTACAGAAGCTTATCTCACATGAAATCACTCAGAATGACTTAGCAAAAAAATACTATTCCTAAAATGCTAAAAAAAATTCTTATTCAGTAGAGAAAAAAATGTTAACACTTTTATCCAAGAAGTTCTGCATAGATTGGAATTCCAAGGCAAAAGGTGCCCATTCATAAGCTACCTAATTAGTTTCTGTCATTTTAATAAAAGATATTTAGATTCAATAACATTTGTTGAGCAGCCATTCTGTGCTGCATCTTTTCCTGGACTTAACTCCTTTCCTGTCCCAACTGTTAACAGCTTTAGAAGCCAAGACAGAGTCAGTCTTTAGACTTTCAGAGTTCTTCAGCCCTATTAGCTGGTCACCTAGGCCAAATAATTTCATATTTTCTGAGGCTGTAGTTTCTATTTTGTAAAGTAGGAACAATACTAGCTGCCTAACTGAGCAGTTGTGGAAATCAAATAAGGTAATCCATGGAAACCCTTTAGTCAGTGTAAGATTTTTTTTCCTTCTTTACCCATCAATCCCATAAAATGCATTTACAAGCAATTCCCACTTCAGCTCAATCCTGTAAAATTAAAGGAGTTACCTTTCCACCTGCTAAAGTTCTGGATCTCGGCTTATCAGGGCTGCAGCACAGGCCTGCTACCCCCTTTATCTCCAGTGGATGGGAAGGGCCAAGCAGCCTATTGACAATGTGTGCTTGAGGGGTCACCAATTTTTCTTTGCCTAGGTATTTTATCTATATCCAGTTTTCCTTATTTCTTCAGAGCTTGGGTAAGGTCTCAGAAGGCGGGTACTGTGAGGCAAGTGAGGTGTTTAGGGTACAGAATTTAAATTAAAGGCATTCACTCCAGGGTCGTGGATAATGAGAAAGCCTGGTCTTATTAAACAACAACGAATGCCCTACTCATTATATAGAGGATGAGAGCAATTGTCTTAGTGATGCAGCAGGAAGGGCTGAGAATGGAAAGGGGAAAGTCAGCGTTACCCTGGTCAATATTTATTGAACGCACTTCAAATACACGCCGGGTGTAAGCGCCCTTTCTTCACGTCGGTGATGGCCTGAGGAGCCCCAGAGAACGCTGTGCCCAGGGGTCCAAACAAGGGCGCCTTTTCCGGTTTACCTTGCCTGTCCCTACCCTTTAGCTTCCAAATCTGGGGCGGAGTCTCCCCAGGTTAAGTTATCCAAGCTTCCTTCCCAGATCCTTTCTTCCTCAGCCACGTCAAAGCCCTGTAGCTCAAAAACTAACCTTGGAGCCAGAGTGGCGTGCGGGAAGGCCGCTGCCCTTGCAGCCTGCGGTGATCCTCGCGGCGCAGAGGCGGCGGCAGTTGGTGCTGGATGCGGCGCTACGCCAGCAGCAGGAGGCTATGTACTGGGATGCGAACAAGAGCCTGGGGAAAGGTGAGTCCTCCCGACTGGGGCCCGCGGGCTAGGAATGCTGACTCTGCAGCGGGAGCTGAGAGGGAGCTGCCCCAGCCTTGCGCCACACACTAGTGGGGCGGATAGAGCCTTGGAGGGCTCCCCTGCACAAAAGCCACGTGCTAAAAAAAAAAAAGCGTGTACTCTCCCTGACCCGTGGGGAGGAACGCGCGCAGCCTCGACGTCAAAGCCGGGCCTTCCCGGGGTCCCCGCTGAACTGCCTCACCTCTCCCCTCTCTCCCTGCAGGAAGCCCCCCTCCAGGGCCGGTCCAGGAGGGCGTCATCCGCCTCTACAGCATGAGGTTCTGTCCCTACGCGCACAGAACCCGCCTGGTCCTCTTGGCCAAAGGAATCAGGTGAGAAGCGGGAGCCTCGCGCGCCCGGAGCAAACCCAGTGCCCTTAGGGCCGCGCGGATGTTTAAAGTCTGGGGCTCTCTGCAGCTTTCTTCTAAGGCTAAGGGCGCAGTTCCTTATCGGCCCATCCTGAAAGGCAGGGATTTTTTTTCCGGAGTCGTGTCTGTGCAGGAAACTTTTAGGACAGCTCAGAGTAAACGGAATGATGGCTCTGCTAAGCTGGTTCCTTCTCGTAATGTTTGTGGAGGAAGGGCACAGCGGAGGCTACCGACGCTTCCCCCAAATGCCCCATCTAATGTCGCTTCCATGGCACAGCTTCAGGTCAGAGCAGTTCTTTCTTCTTTGCGCTTACCCGCATGCAGTACTTTCTTGTTTCACCGTCTCCCCCACCTCCGCACCCCACTAAGTTAAAGTCCTTGTCTCTTTTCTTCATGAGCTAGAAGAGGGCCTGGCACATAGTAGGTGCTCAATAAATATTTCTTGAATGAACAAATAGATCCAAACAATGAAGTAGAGGGAACTACTATCAAGAGGTGGCTTGAAGGTTCTGTCATATCTGATAAATGGGTATATTTCATTCCAGAAGGAATTTTGCAGCACGAGGTCTTGCAGGTCTGGATTGGGAAGGTAGAACAAGTTTGCTGGAATGTGGATTGCATAATACAACTGGCCTGAAAGACTTAGTGCTGAGAATGTGTTACCCCAGGCTTCTGACTCTTGTCTTGGGGAGTCAGTCATTACGGAATGATTTCAGAGTTTGAGACTCATGCCAGAGAGAGTTCAAAATAGAGACATTTTTCAGCAAAATTATGTCATTCTGACTTTTTGAGTGTTTATGGCTGCTATTTCCAGATTCTTCCTTTTTGTTCAAATCTAGTTGGCCGTTGGGTTACCTATTTTTTGAGAGAAATAACAGTAGTTTGATGTTTTGCCCATCGTGACAAATTGGCAGCTTAAGGGTTGATGTAAATATTTCTTTGGGCATGATTTCTCACAATTGGCACTATCTACATTTTGGGCCAGATAATTCTTTGCTGGGGAGGTGCGGGGGGAGGGGGGCCAGAGGAGGGCTGTCCTGTACATTGTTGGATATTTAGCAACATCCCTGGCCTCTAGCTACTAGATGCCAGTAAGACTGTAAGGATTCCCCCTCCCCTAGCTGTGACAATCAAAAATGTCTCCAGACATTGCCAAATGTCCCTTGGGGCAGAAGACAAAATCGCTTCTCGTTGAGAGCTCCTGCTTTTGGGTTTAAGACAGTCTCCTAGACTGAGCAAAGAATGTACCCATATGTTTCCTTTTAATCTTTTAAAACATATGTGTGTTCCTCCAGTAACTTTATAGACCTGAAATAATAAGAATAAGAGTTATTGTGTGCTTATATACTAGGCACTGTCCTAAACACTTTGTATGTATTCACTTATTTAATCCTTACAACAATGTCAAGATGTGGGTAGAATTATTATCCCCATTTTTCAATTAAGGAAACTGAGACCAGAGAGGTTAAGGAATTTGGCCAAACTCACACAGCTAGACTGCCTGGATATTAGGCAGTCTGATGACAGAACTTGTGCTCCTAACTGCTCCCATTTACCATACTCTTTTGTTAATATCAGATTTATATTTCAAACTTTAAGGTATGTTAAACTTTGTAGTGCCATGGTTAAGCATGTGAGCTCTAGTCAGACTCCCTGGCTCTGCTACTTCTTAGTGGGTGACATTGGGCACAAGAGTCAACCTCTCAGAACCTTATTTCCTATAAGGTCAGCTTATGAGATAAGGCACAGAAAATATTTAACACATTTTACTGCAGAAATGAAAATGCTGTTATCTATTTTTTCTTTATGCCAAACAAACTTTAAAATACTAATTGAAATTTTAAGTTTATAAAATTGATTGCTTGCTCTCAAGAGGAGTCTCTGTCTATGGAAGCTTCTCGTGTTTGTTCTGTCTTGTTTTCCCTTTGCTTTTTAAGGCATGAAATTATCAACATTAATTTGAAAAACAAGCCTGATTGGTACTATACAAAGCACCCCTTTGGCCAAATACCCGTCCTGGAGAACAGCAAGTGCCAGCTGATCTGGGAGTCTGCCATCACGTGTGAGTACCTGGATGACGCTTATCCTGGAAAGAAGCTGTTTCCATGTGACCCTTATGAGCGAGCTCGCCAAAAGATGTTATTGGAGCTATTTTCTAAGGTACATTCAATTGCAACAAACAAACAAACCAAAAAACCCACTTAAACTCTCTTTTATTTTGTATGTCTTTGTTTCTTAAACTTCAACCCATTTTTAAAGCCAAAGCACTAGAGGGATTGTTTTGTTTAAAATTTTAAATTAAAATTTAATTTATTTTAGGTCATTTTAAAGAGGGCTTGTGGGACTGAAACCAGGAGCTCTTAACGCTGTGACCAAAGATTGAGGATGACAGACACTCGATAGTGCTTTGTTTTTTTCCTGAGGGAGATACAAGATGAAAAAAAAATTTTTTTTAATTTGTTTTAACATGTGCCTCAGGAGGATAACTGGCATGGACTTACAGTAGGGTTGTAACCACTGATAATAAAGGTTAACAGCTTCACTGATGGGTGCCTTTACATTTCCACTAGCCGCCTCAGGATTTGTGATTATGACATGGTTATGAACATGTGACTTCAGACAATATTGAAAGAAGTGAAAACTAGGGATGCTTTAAAGGGAATATTTCTCAGACTTCAGGTGAAAAATACTGGGGTATGAAGGAGATTATACACAGAAGGGGATTGCCCCTTATGTGGGGCAAGAGTGCTAGGAGCTCAGGCAATGTGAAGAATAGAGAAAAGGAAACTTTTGGTGATAGTAGAAGAAAAAGTGATGGAGAAAATTTTAGATAGTTCCCTTTGAAAAGAAAGGTAAAGAACTCAATGATATTAACGGCTGAACTATACTGAACACTCATGTGCCAAGCACCATTCTACGACTGTCTGTAAGTTAGCTCATTTAATCCTTACAGCTGCCTGTCAAGGTGGGTGCTTTTACTGCATCCATTTGTCAGATGAGAACACTGAGATTTAGAGAGCTTAGGTGTCCTGCCTAAGCGCCTACAGCATGGAGGCCACTGATCGAGTACGGAGCACTCTAGAACTCCTTTTAAGTGCCTTGTTTTTCCAGGGTACTGAGAGAAGTGGATTCCTGGAAACACAGGGATACAGGGATTGACCGGTGCCCCTCAGACAGAGGGATGTTGGAGTTACGAAGCTTTGGCTGCATTTTTCAGCAGAGAGGGAGCACAGAGTTGTCTCAGGCTTCTCTCCTAAAAGCCTGTGTCCTCCCATTAGGTCCCGCATTTGACCAAGGAGTGTCTGATAGCAGTGAGATGCGGCAGAGAGTACACTGACCTGAAGACAGCCCTGTGTCAGGAGCTCTGCAACCTGGAAGAGGTACAAAAAGGGGCCCCTCTCCTGGTCAGATAACAGTGGAAGAAGTGGTGCAGGCTCACTAACCACTCACTGACACTTCTGCTTTCACAGGCTTATTCTTTTTTTATAAGTTCAGACTTGGATAAATTCAGCTTCCAGTCATCTGATTTTAACTTGTGGATGCTTCCCTCCATTCACCTGCTGGGGAATTATTCTTGTAAATCTGTTGAGGCGTGGGGGAGGACATGCGATGAATCTCTTCTTTTCCCGGGGTCGCCACTTTCCTAAGTATCTGCATGGCTTCTGTAGCTGCAGTAAAAGACACCTGACTATAGTAAATTTCTCTTATAAGGGTTTATTCTCTCACATAAAAAGCCAGAGGTAGGTAATTCAGGACTATTTTGATGACTTCTTCATGAAGTTACCAGGGACCCAGATTCTTCCTCTTTTTCTGTTCTGTCATCCTTAGTACAAGTGTTTCATCCTCAAGGTGACAAGATAATTGCTGAAACTACAGCCATCACATCCAAGTTCCAGGCTGCCAAATGGAGAACAGAGAGAAGACAATGGCAAAAGGCCATGCCTGTTTTAAAAGACTTTCCCAGAAGTCCCACCTAAAGACTGCTTAGGTCTCATTGGCCAGAACTTAATTGTAGAGTCATAACTAGCTGCGTGGGAGATTGGGAAATATTGTCTTTTGCTGGGGACACCCTGAATAAAATCAGGGTTGTGTAATTAAGGAAGAAGGGGTAAGTGGCTGTGGGTGGGCAAAGAGTAATCTGCCAGCAGGTCCTTAAATAGCCCAGCAGTAATGGGGCTATTTACCCCTTTCCTCTAGAATAATCTGGAAGTCTGTCTCTAACTTCATTTGGCTTTGCTCCACAAGCTGATAACTTCCTTTTCTGGGTGGATTGTTCCTCTGTTGGCAGCCAGAGAATGCTATTTTTATCTCCTTAAGGGAAGTCTGATTATTAATACTCTTCCATTTGACCTTTATCAAGTGGAAGCAGATTAAATTTATTTGCACTTCTTAGATTTGTACAGTTACAGTATTTATTAATGATGAATAATCATGTGTAAGAAATGTCAACCTTTTGTTCTAAGGCTATACACAGTGGCTTTGACCCTGATGGAGGCAGCATGATGCAGTGTAAAGAATCTGCCTTCTTGGATCCTAGTCTTGGCTTTACCAGATTCCAGAAACTTGGTCAATGTTCCAGACTTCTCTGGGCCCTGTTTTCCACATTTATAAAATGAGGGGGTGTTTGGGAATGTTGCATTCCTCAAGCCTTGGGGCTTTGCAGAGGGACCACCCAGGTGACAGCGTGGCTCCAGATTCTGCTTCACCCAGAATTCTTCTTTTAACCACTGAGCTTAGCAAGGCATATAATAAGGTAGCATTTAGGGGTAGGAAGAGGCTTTGCTGCTTTAAGAAACAAGTTTGAAAACTCCTGCAAATGGGGAATTTTTAGGGTCTTAATTTTAAAGGTTACCTGATCTTATTTCATCGCCCCAGGTTAATTACCTTCTTGCAGATAAATGCTGGACTAGGGAAAGGAACCCGGAAACAAAACCCTTTAATTAAAAAAAATGTTTGTAAACACATTTTGATCCATCTCCCTTCTACCCTACATTTCAATGATGGGTGAACTTTGTAAATGACAGACTGCCAAACAAATGTTTAGTAATATGGCAGAGGCTCAGTTCTTCTTCAGTTGGGGCTCTTTTCCAGGGGAAGCAAACCTGGAAAAACGTTTTTTTTTTTTTAAAGATTTATTTATTTATTTATTTATCCCCCCCTTGCCGCTTGTGTTTGCTGTGTCCATTTGCTGTGTGTTTCTTCTGTGTCTGCTTATCTCCCCCTTGCTGCGAGGTCCCGCTGCATCAGCACACCGCGCTGCGCGGGCCGGCCTGCCCTCACAAGGAGGCCCCGGGATGCGAACCCGGGGCCTCACACATGGTAAACGGGGGCTCTATCGATTGAGCCACTCCCGCTTCCCCCTGGAAAAACTTTTGAACCCAGCATTATGCTGCAGGCACTTTGCATGCACCATCTCATTTAATCCTTCCAGCAACCCTCTCAGGTAACTGACAGTATTCCTGTTTTGCAAATCTGAGTGGCCCTCAGAATCTATGTAGGCTCTGAACTAGGCACTAGGAATACAAAAATTAAAGACTCCCAGGAAACTCAAAGCCTAGGGGAGGAGACAGTCTTTTAAACCCATTTAACGTAGGCGTGTTGCATTCTAGACTGGAGACAGGTGTAACAGAGACCTTGGGGATTTGGGGGGAAAATGACTCTACTGACTTCTCAGGGGATGCTAAAGAGGCTTTTCTGCTGTGCCAAGGAATTTGCATTTTAAACCAAAGATGATGAGGAATAATCGGAGGCTATTAAGCAGAGGAGTCCCTCGTGCTTTTATAAATGTCCAGCCCAGCAACGCTGTGGAAAATGGATGAGAGGGGCAGGGGAGGGACAAAGAGAACTACACTAAAGACAGCTGGAGAGGGGGATTCAAATGGGGAGATTTTCCAGGAATAAGATGCGATGGTATCTGGTGAAGGAGTAGGGGGACTTGAGGATGCCTTCCAAGGGTGTTGAAACTTGAGGAGTTTCACTGAGAGAGGACTGGATGGGAAGATCCATGTTACCGAGTTTGAGTTGCTAACAGGATGTCCCTGTGGGGACGGATGCCCGCCGCATAGTGTAGGAGGGTAGTGTGTAGGCTGGATTAGATGATTAGAATGGTTTTCTGGCTAGGAGCTTGACACCTGTTGAGGAAAATGCACCTCTTCATAAACGTGGTCTGACATAAATGAGCAAGTCATAGCTCTTTTTGCTGAAATTAGAACTAAGTGGAGGAGGTGAAGCCACTTGAGGAGAGACACAAAATTGTATGAATAACAATGGAAGCTCAACGTTTTACCTCTGTGGCCTTCATTCAACCAGAAAGATTAGGAATACAGCCAGTGGTGTGGTGATACATGCTTAACAACCAACTGTCTTGGGACTCCCACTGCGGATGTGGCTCAAGCAGTTGAGTGCCTGCTTTCCACATGGGAGGTCCTAGATTCAGTTCCCAGGGCCTCCTAAAAACAAAAACAAAACAAAACAGGCAAACAAACGGAAAAAAAAACCCTACTCGGGAATCGATGTACCTCAGTGGTTGAGCGCCGACTTCCCACATACGAGGTCCTAGGTTCAATGACACATTTTCATTTTATCTCCAGTAGCTGAATCCCAGAAATACCTGTTGTCAACCAGCCCAGGTTTAGGTAGCTTTGACTGATGCTATTTAAGAACCATCAGATATTCAGCATTGTCCTAACAGGTTTGAAGTAGTTTCTGTCCAGGAAAATGTTAGCAAGAATTATAACTACTATGTAGGTAATGTGAGAATCTGGCAACACTCCCAGTGAGCTTGAATTGTTTGATCCATCCCTTTAAATCCCAGTGTCTTTATTCTAGGAAAATTTTAGTGAAATTGAAGCTTGTCAGAATGATTTCATACAGATGATGATCCCCTGACTTATGCAACTTTCACATGGTTTTGTGTGAGCTGAAAATATATTAAAGCACAATGTGCTTTCTGGGGGATATACAAGCCAGACTTTCAGTGTATAATCTTCTGCCACATTCTTCCCAAGAAAAAGGCCCAGTTTACCTTTTACAGCCTTAAATTCTGACACTTTCTTCTTTTGAAAGAAATGTCCTGACTTTTTTTTCCTTAAAAAAAATCCAGTCTCAGGAAAATTAAAGTTACCGTGTTTGTTATATAGCATTTTATAATGATGTTGCAATTATTTGAGGTATATTTCTGCTGCTTCAATTATTGAACGAGCAGCTTCCCCACTTGTTTTCCTGTCAGGAACACTGGCATGAATTATCAATGGTATTCTGTATAATCACATAGTTGTGCATTCATCACTTTAGTCATTTTTAGAGCATTTTCATTATTCCAGTAATAATAATACGAAAAAACAAAAACCAGAGAAATAAACAAAGCTCATCACCTCTCACTCTCTCTATGCTTCCCCTGCCATACATATGCTATTGTTTCCTTCTCTCTAGGATATTTATATTTATATTTTGTAAAAACAGTCTTATATATGCAATATCACCCATATTAGTATTTTACATGAGCTTTCGCTATGTTATACAGTCCCATGTTACATTTTTTAGCTTTCCTTCTAATAATATGTCCTTAAACTTTCCTTTTCAACCACTGTCATACCCATAAAACAGCTCTGCTAGTCATAAGCACCGTGATGTGCTCTCACCATTTCCATTCATTTCCAAAGATTTACAAACAACCTATTTACCAATTCTGCACAGATTAACCCTTAGCTTTCCATCCTCTACCCTCATTCTATTTTCTGGTGACCTATATTCAAATTATTAATTCCATGAGTTTACATAATAAATTTAGTTCATAATAGTGCAATCATACAGTATTTGTCCTTTTGTGTCTGGCTTGCTTCACTCAACATAATGTCCTCCAGGTTCATCCATGTTGTCTATGCTTCACGACTTCATTTCTTCTTAGTGCTCCATAATATCGCATCGTGTGAATATACCACAATTTGTTTATCCATTCATCAGTTGATGGACACCTGGGTTGTTTCCAACTTTTGGCAATCATGAATAATGCTGCTATGAACATTGGTCTGCAGATGTCTGATGTGTCTCTGCTCTCAGTTCTTCTGGGTATATACTTAGTAATGGTATTGCCGGGTCACATGGCAAGTCTATATTCAACTTTGTTAGGAACTGCCAAACAGTCCTCCACAGTGATGGTACTATTCTACACTCCCATCAATAGTGAATAAGCATTCCTGTTTCTCCAAATCCTCTCCAACACTTACACTTTTCTGACTTTTTAATAGTAGCCAGTCTAATAGGTGTGAAATGATATCTCATTGTAGTTTTGATTTGCATTTCCCTAGTCGCTAGTGATGTTGAACATTTTTTCATGTGTTTCTTTCCCATTTGTAATTCTTCTTTGGACAATTGTCTTTTCAAGTCTTTTGTCCATTTTTTAATAGGGTGGTTTGTCTTTTTATTGTTGAGTTGTATGATCTCTTCATATTTCATGGATATTCTTATTGGATATGTGATTGCCAAGTATTTTCTCCCAATGAATCGGCTGCCTTGTCACCCTTTTGACAAAATCCTTTGAGGTGCAAAAAGTGTTTAATTTTGAGGAGGTCCCATTTATCTATTTTTTCTTTTGTTGTTCAAGCTTTGGGTGTAAGGTTAAGAAACTACTGCCTACCACAAGATCTTGAAGATCTTTTCCTGCATTTTTTCTAGGAGTTTTATGATTCTAGCTTTTATATTTACATCCTTGATCCATTTTGAGTTAATTTTTGTGTAAGATGTGAGAGAAAGGTTCTCTTTCCTTCTTTTGGATGTGGCTTTCTAGTTCTCCCAGCACTATTTGTTGAATAAACTGTTCTGGCCCAGCTGGATGGGCTTAACAGCCTCGTCAAAAATCAGTTGAGGGAAGTGGCTGTGGCTCAATTGATTGGGCTCCCGTTTACCATATGGGAGGCACCGGGTTCAATTGCCCGGGCCTCCTGGTGAAGGCAAGCTGGCCGGCGCTGTCAGCTGGTGCAGCAAGATGATGCAACAAAGGGAGACAAGCAGACACAGAAAAATGCAAAGCAAAGTGGACACAGCGAGCACAAGCAGCAAGGGGGGGATAAATAAATAAATAATAAATCTTTAAAAAAAAAATCAGTTGACTGTAGATGTGAAGGTCTATTTCCGAACTCTTGATTTAGTTCCATTGGTCAATGTGTCTGTCTTTATGCCAGTACCATGTTGTTTTTACCACTATAGCTAAGTAATTTGCTTTAAAGTCAGGAAGTGAGGGTGCTCCAACTTCATTCATTTTTAAGACATTTTTGGCTATTCGGAGCCCCTTACCCTTCCAAATACATTATTGACTTTTCCATTTCTGTAAAAAAGGCTGTTGGGATTTTTATTGGGATTGTGACAAGTCTGTAAATCAGTTTGGGTAGAATTGACATCTTAATGATATTTAGTCTTCCAGTCCATGAACATGGAATGTCCTTCATTAATTTAAGTCCTCTTTGGTTTCTTTTAGCAATGTTTTGTACTTTTCTGAATATAGGTCTTTTTTGTCCTGGGTTAAGTTTATTCCTAAATATTTGATTTTTTTACTTGGTATTATAAAAGGAATTTTTTTCTGATTTCCTCCTCAGATTACACATCAGTAATGTGTAGAAACGCCATTGATTTTTGCATGTTAATCTTGTATCCCACCACTTTGCTGAACTTGCCTATTAATTCTAGTAGCTTTGTTGTGGATTTTTCAGGATTCTCTAGATATAGAATCATATCATCAGTGAATAGTGAAAGTTTTACTTTTTTCCTTTTCTATTTGTGTGCCTTTAATTTCTTTATATAGCCTAATTGCTCTAGCTAGAAATTTTAGCACAATATTGAATAACAGTGGTGACTGTGGGCATCCTTTTCTTGTTCCTGATCTCAACAGGAAAGCTTTCAGTCTTTCACCATTGAGTACAATGCTAGCTGTAGGTTTTTCATATATGCACTTTACCATATAAAGAAAGCTTCCTTCTATTCCTATCTTTTGGAGTGTTTTTATCAAGAAAGGGTGCTGTATTTTGTCAAATACCTTTTCTGTATCAATCAAAAGGATCATGTGATTTTTCTTCTTCAATTTATCAATGTGGTTTATTATACTAATTGATTTTCTTCTGTTGAACCACCCTTGCATACTGGGGATAAAACCCACTTGATCCTGGTATATAATTCTTTTAATGTGCCTTTGTATTTGGTTTGCAAGTATTTTGTTAAGGATTTTTGCATCTATATTCATTAGAAATATTGGACTGTAATTTCCTTTTTTCATAGTATGTTTATCTGGTTTTGGTATTAGGGTGATGTTGGCTTCATAGAATGAGATTGGTAGTGTTCTTTCATGTTCAATTTTTTGGAAGAGCTTCAGCAAGATTGGTATTAGATCATCTTTGAATGATTGGTAGAATTTACCTGTGAAGCCATCTGGTCCTGGGATTTTCATCTTTGGGAGGTTTTTGATGACTGTTTCAATCTATTCACTTATTAGTTCCCTTGTATGTGATGTTTTTCTTGTCTCTAGTTTTCTGATATTTGTCACTCTAAATAGTGGGTGTCTCAGGGTAGGTCTATTCAGATTTATTCTGTTTGGGGTGCGTTTTCCTTCTTGGAAAACAGAGTCATTATAGCCTCAAATATTCTTTCTGCCCCTTTTCCATTCTCTTCTCCTTCTGAGACACATAATGCATTTCACATTGTCATTCAATTCAATGAGACCCTGTTCCATTTTTTCCATTCTCTTCTCTTTCTGTTCTCCTGTCTTTTTCAGTTCAGATATTCTGCCTTCAAAATCACTAATTCTGTCTTCAGGCTATTCAGATCTGCTCTTATATGTCTCTAATGTATTTTTTAAATCTCATCCATCGTGTCTTTTATTCCCATAAGGTATGTTACTTTTCTTTACAGGTTTTCAAATTGTTCTTTATGCTCATCCAATGTCTTCTCAATATCCTTTATCTCTTTATTTATTTATTTATTTATTTATTTTTTATTTTTACTGGTAGGTCCCGGGGATTGAACCCAGGTCCCTCCATATGGGAGACGGACACCCAACCATTTGAGCCACATCCGCCCCCCCCTTTATCTCTTTAGTTACATTTTCTTTCAATTCTTTGAATTGATTTAGGAGAGTTGTGTAATTATCATTGATTAATTGTCTTAAATACTGTATCTCTTCAGGATATTTGGTTTATTCCTTTGGCTGGGCCATCTCTTCCTGCTTCCTACTATGGCTTGTAATTTTTTGCTGATGCCTAGGCATCTGAATATGTTGGTGAATTTACTCTGATGGCCAATTTCTCTCCATTGCCTTTTTTTTTTTTTTC
>JAQZBX010076021.1:0-14503 GCA_029593785.1 Cabassous unicinctus
GGAATGGAGAGTTAATGCTTAATTGGTATAGAATTTCTGTTTGGGGGATGGAAAAGTTTTGATAATGGATGGTGGTGATGGTAGCACAACATTGTGAACATAATTAACAGCACTGAGTTATATATTTGAATGTGCTGTTAAAGGGGGATTTTTTAGTTGTATATATATTAATAGAATAAAATTTTAAAAACAACCATAGGACTGCTAAACATAAACAGTGAACCCTAATGTAAACTATGGACTATAGTTAACAGAACAATTAAAATATTCTTTCATCAAAAAAGAATATTATATTAGGGTACCACATTAAAGCAAAGAGTTAATAATGGAATGAGTGGGTGGTATATGAGAACTCTGTAATTTCTGCATGATTTTTCAGTAAACATATAACTTCTCTATTAAAAAAATTGCAAATTACATGAACTTGATTGACTAAGCCCCTATTCCCTGCCCAGCCCTTCCCTTCTTCTCTTGCTCATTTAATGATTATCCAGCATTCCCAATAACCCAATGAAGATGATTTCTATATTCTAAGCTTCTTGTCTCCTGTTCTTCCTCTAAAGAAAACCAACAGAGCTTTTGAAATTCAAAATTACATCATTATGACTTATTCTCCATCTGAAGGCTTCTTGTAAATCTTTTCCATCATCTTCAAGCACTTCTGAGTTTTCAGTGTTGTATTCTACATTTCACAAAATGAGAAATCAATTCATATAACTTTGGAAGTGAAATTTAAATTTCCTACAAGTATTTAGAAGTACTCGCTGTCCTATCTGACAGTTTTGAAAGGTATTCTTGGTTCTATTATTTCTCATTGCTTCTTCCCAGATCAGCCACGGCTGATGCACTCCCAGTTAATATTTCTGACATGGCATTGATTTTCCTTCCATTAGAAGGATTGTCTTTCACAAGAAGACAGAAATGCTATAAAGGAACAAGATTTAAAGTAACTAATATAATATGGTACGTACAAGGTACCCAGCAGGTAAGCACTCCCATGCACCTGCATACGCATGCATTTATACACATATACAGGAATTATCAGAAATGCAACCTGCAGGTTTTTTCAGAACATTAGTAGGGTTTGGTCATTTGAAGTAAAAACAAATGAACAAAACCCAATATTCCTTCCAACTGCTATAAGGGACCCTTGGAGGTTATAAAAGGAAAAACAAACAAATAAAAGATCCAAGAAGAGACCAAATAGTTGACAAAGCTCGATTTTGAATTTTGGGTCTACCCAAAGAGGCAGAAAATCCATAAATTTTACTGTAGCTTCCTGATACTTGTAATTGCAAAACTACGGTCTTAACAATGCTTTACTGAGATGAGGCTTTTCCCATTCTTGTCTGTTTCTAACTTATTCCTTTTACAAACAGAATTGCATTCTCTTCAATCTAACTATATCAAATGTTTTGGACATAATCAATTAGAATATAGATTATCAAATAGAATATAGATTATTCACAAAAACCCAGTCCAGAGACACCTGTTTAAACTATTGTGCTTTAAATATTTCCCCCCATTTAGACATCAAGTCTAATTATATAATAAATGATTGTCTAAAGTTGTGCTGTCCAATATGGTATCTACCTGCTTGTGGACCAACATGTGGCCACCAAGCTCTTGAAATGTGCCTATTGAGACTGAGGAAGTGAATTTTTTATTTGGTATTAATTTATATTTTGAAGACTTACTACAAAAAATAATATAAAATGTCTCACTAATAACTTTTTACATATGGCTACATGTTGAAATGATAATATGCTGGATATATTATATTAAATGTTATTAAAATTAAGTTCACCTTTTTTTTTGCTTTTTAAAATGTGGCTACTAGAAAATTTTAAATTACATGTGTGGCTTACATCATCTTTCTATCGTTTGGTGCTGGTCTAAACTTTGCTCTTGAAAGGGAAACTCCAGGAACAAAAATCAGCAAACCTAACAACAACAAAATCCACTTTTATTTAGTTATCAAAATATGAAAATGCAGAGACTGAAAAGTATTCTCTTCATCTTGTGATATAAAATATGAGGCAAATGGTATGTAAACATACTAACACCCTTTTCTGGTAGCATATTATGGATAACTTTAGCACTAAATTTATCACAGTCTAATTTATGTTAAAGAGTGTATGTCTACCATAAACCCCCTTCACTAGACTGAGATCTTTCTGAAATAGAGGACTAACTTGCTCCTTTAAAAATCCATCAGTGGCCAGCACAGTCCTCGCAATGGAAATCCTTCCATAAATGTTTGGGGACTTGAATATAATATATATTGACATTTTTTAAAAATTCATTTTTCTATAACAGAAGGTCTAAGTAAGTATTGAGATATTCCTTGCACATGAAGAGGAAGACTCATTATCAAACTGATGTCAATTTTCCCTAAATCAATTGATAAATGAAACAGAATCCAATGAAAAAGGTTGTGTTTTTTTTTCCCTAAAACCTGATAAATTTATTTTAAAATTCAATGGAAGAGCAAAGATAACTTTGGGGAAAACATATGGTAAGTGGGGATAGGCAGAATGAGTTCTCTTTACCAGATTTCGAGACATGTTATAAGCAATAGTAATTAACATGACTAGGAATAGGCATATAGACCAATGAGGCAGAGAGAGAGCTCAAAAATCGATCATGCATATATGGAAGCATAATTTACCATTATAAATCAATGGGGAAAGGATGGATTATTCCTTCACCAATAAAACAATAGGTTGTTCATATGGAATAAAACAACATTGCAGTAGAACCTTATCTCACACACACATTAAAAAAAATCAGATGCATTTTTTTCATCTCTGAAAACTATATGCCATATTCTATTTTTGATAATTTGTTGAGAATTCTGAATGTACTATGCAATCTGAAATACATAAATTATACTGTTATATAATGTTCCTACCCAATGGGCATAAATCAGTAGAGTTAAAAAGGAACAGAAATGATGGTTTATAAGGACTTATCTTAAAGATGCCTATACCACAGGATACTTAAAACACAGTTTTTCTTCTTTAAAGTATTGAATCCAGCCAGAAGTCTCATAGCTTTATAAAGGTCAAAATTTTAGAAGTGAAGTGGAGGCCATCAAATACATAGAAGGACTCAGTTACTGTGCAAAGTACTTCTAAAGACTTCTTTGAAGCTGAGTCCATAAAGCCGAAAACCAACATCCAACTGAAGTGACTGTGCTCCTGTGCTATTACACAGCACCTCTCAACTCACCTCATCTGGGTTGTTGTTAACTGAGGTGACACTTGGTTTTATCCTCACTCACCTAGATCTAAGCCTTTTATGTGTAACATAACCCCACGTGTCATCATTCAGAGCATCAGCCAGGAGAAAGCTCTCTCTAGGTGCCCCCAGGGTTGTTTTTGCTTCTGTATGCCTGAACCTGTTGGTGACATTTCTTTCCTGACTTCAAGGGAGACTATGGAAGATTGAATTGTACCCCCCACAGGCATGTTCAAGTCCTAATCCTTGGTCCTGGGGTATGAGCTAATTTGAAAATAGGATCTTTGAAGATGTTAAGGCCCAACTGTATCAGGGTGGGCCTTAATCCAATATTGCTGAAGTCCCTATAAGCAAAGGAAATTAGACACAGAAGTAGAAGCCAGAAGTCAACAGAAACCAGAGGAGCAGACAAAATCTTTCATATGACTGAGGACTGCCAGAATGCTACAGACTCCAGGGGAATGCAAGCCCTGCCAACACCTTAATGTTGGACTTCTAGCCTCCAAACTGTAAGACAATAAATTCCTGTTGTTTAAGTCAACACGTTGTGTGGTATATGTCATAGCATCTCTGGCAAACTAAGACAGAGACCAAATCCC
The DNA here is from genome assembly GCA_029593785.1 of Cabassous unicinctus. NCBI lineage: Eukaryota > Metazoa > Chordata > Mammalia > Cingulata > Chlamyphoridae > Cabassous > Cabassous unicinctus. The sequence continues at coordinate 3,843 of JAQZBX010076021.1, forward strand.
TTAAACTAGAATATATTGAAAAACTGTTTTCAAACATGTTACAAATCATATATGTTCCAGATCATGTCTTAAATAAGTTTATTTACTACTTGAGAGTTGTTTCATCCTGTTTTCTAGAGCTCATATCTTCTACACCAATACAACAGAGGACTGGCTCTTGCATTCTTCTGTTTGAGGCTGCCATAACACAGATTTGGTATTACTATGACCATTTATGTGAAAATTAATTCGGCAAATATATGTAAGCAGCCATGCTGTGAGACAAGGGGAGCAACAGATGGGAGGTGAAAAAGAAAGGATCTTTAAATCTTCAGAGAAAACTCCAAGACCCTGGGAAAACTAAGCCATGATTTCTTTTGTTGAAAACTGCTCATTTTGATTAGGTACTCTCTTAAACTCCTACTTTAATTTCACGTAAAGATTTAATCAAGAGATAACTAAAGAGGTAATGATCCATTAAATGTCTTTAATAGCTCCTCCAAAATACCCAGTATTTTCTTATTCAGAGCAGCTAAAAGTCTCAAAATGCCAGCCCTATGTGTAAAATATATGTGGAGAGCCTTGTAATAAATGAACAGAAAGCAAGAGTGTGGGGCAAGCAACAGAAGAGATTGGAGAAAGGGGAAACCAGTGAATTTAGTCTTTAAAGAAAGAAGTTCAGTAAGAAAAAGAAACATACTACTAACGGATAAGATCAAATTGCAATGGTGCTTCTCTGATTGAGGTGTTAAAGCAGGGCTGACCAAGAGAACTTTTGGTGTGAAAAAGAGATAACAGGAAGGATAAGGAAGTATAAAGCCTTTTTAAGACCCAGTGATTCATTTTTGAAATTAGACATACTCTACTTAAAGGCACTTGGGAGGGGAAGCGGGTGTGGCTCAGTGGATAGAGCTCCCGTTTACCATATGGGAGGCCCGGGTTCGCATCTCGAGGCCTCCTTGTGAGGGCACAGCGGCCTGAGCTCCACAGGAAGCGGGTGTGGCGCAATGGATAGAGCACCTGTTTACCATATGAGAGGTCCCGGGTTCGCTTCCTGGCGCCTCCTTGTGAGGGCAGGCCGGCTCGGCGGCACGGAGGGCTGATGCGGCAAGACCTCACAGCAAGGGGGAGATAAGCAGACACAGAGAAGACACGCAGCAAATGGACACAGCAGCACAAGCAGCAAGGGGGGGATAAATAAAATAAAATAGATAAATCTTTAAAAAAATAAAATAAAATAAAGGCACTTGGGAGGCAAGTGAGAGCATGGAGTTATCAGTGGGACAATGCCCTAACTACGGGATGCAGAGCATCCTGCCAAGGACTGTGAACCTGGGTCAAATGAGGAGTGGGGATTTTCAGGACAAATAAAGAGCATCCCCAAAGAACTGGACCTGAGGGTAGCAAATAATTCTATAGTTCCAAATTTTAACAAAGTCTATACCATGCCTAAACAAATATGTTTAAAGATTTGTGGCCAAAGATGGGATTTTATAATTACATATTGATTCATGTTTCATTTCTTGGTCTGCTGCAGAGTTTGGGATCTCTCCAGGATAAATTCCCTGCCAATTTCTAGGTAGCTTAGAGCAATTTAGAGTACCTCCTAATATACATTTTCAACAGATGGGATTATTAAATGCTGAGTGCAAACAATGATCCATAGATGTTACCACCCACCAGTAGACAAAGCAGAGCTTCAGTTTGCCCCACTCTCATTCCAATAAATATTTACATCCTTTTATTTACTCATTTCAAAACTGGGATATGGGATTTCTTTGCTCTTTTAAGGTGAATACAAGAAATTGTTAATGCTTTCTGGATTTTCCAATTAGCTTGCTCTCAGAATTTATCTTTAGCATAAAGAATAGACACAGTTCATAGTCTTTAGATATTTTTATTTACATACCAACCATACTTCCAAGTACAGAACCAATTTTTCTTTTCAAGCAACAAGATATATTTAAAACCTACAATCATAGAACTTTAGAACCACCAAGGGTGTATGCTCCAGTCTTCTTTTTTAGATGATGAAACTGAGGCATATGTATGTGAAATGACTTGTTAATCAGAGGCAGAGCTGGGGGGAAGAGGGAAAGGAGACTTTGCAGACAATGTGGGCACCTGCCCGGTGGCCCGCTCCGTGTCTATGGACTCTCACACACACATCTCACAGCATCCTGTATATGGTAGGGCTGAGACAGAGAGAAGTTAGAAAACTTGCCTATTGTCATTCCAAGTAACCAATTTAAACCCAAGTCTGTCTGATACCATAGACTAACCCTTTTCCTTTTCCCTACACTCCTAAGAGAGTTCAAAACTGATATTTATAATGGCATTATACAAAATTGGATTTACTAGCTTCTCAAAACCACAGGCTTTTTTCCTAGTATTCAATCCCTGGATTTATTGGTTTCTATTTTGGTGGTATAACTGACATTTACTTTAGAAGGTATGAATTAATATATTTTGAGGTGCAAAACAAGTTGAAATACTGGCTATTTGACTTTAATTAATTGGTGATGAAAAATTTCATAATCTTTTGAGTATACTGAGAATATCTTATGTGCCCATCACGTAATGTTCATGTGAGAGACATAAAAATGTACAAGAATTAGCTAGTAACTTTTTCAAACTTAAGACTACCTGACACCAGAAAAACAAGCCTTTTTATTATACAACATTTCCCAGGTGTAAGAAGAAATACATGTTTAAACATATCAAGCATATTTAGATATAAAAGCTTCTTAGAACTTTGCATTTGTTTCACAGAACTAGATGGGAAATGTTTTATCAAACTGAGCACTGGTGCTCAATTTCTGTGATCCTGTTAATTCGAAACATTTTTATTTGGCAGAAGGAATAATTAATTTATATTTATCTGATAGAGTTTAGTAACTACTCATCTATAACTAAACTCACTGAACACAGTTGGACCACAGAGCTAATGAGACCTAAAGCCTCACACCTATTGACCAAGAGTGCTGTGAACAAGGTCATCCTTAAATCCCCATAAGGTAAATAGGAATTACATAAGCCATTAGGCAAGAGTGTGATGCCTATAAAAACAGTTCAATGGGCATGTACTATTACTGTTTGTAGGAGTCCAGGGGCATAGTATTAGTTTAACAGACAGCAGGTAACACTCATTGGCAGACTTTTTTGCATCCTGCTGCTCACATTAATGCACAATTTTAGAGTGTAAGGTTAAAGCTGGTTTTCTTTAATAATCCTGAATTTTCTTTTGAATCACTGAGAAAATCTAAGTCTGCCCTTGGGCCATACTTAATAGAGTGGAAATCAGGAAGGAAATTAGCTTATTTTAATTAGGCAGTGTTTTCAGAAGAGAACAACAATAAAAAAGTTCTAGGCACAATAACCTTGCCATAGTTTTGCAATCCAAAGAGGTATAATGGCAAACCTGATTATTATTATTTTTAAATCTCAGATAGCCTTCTCTTAGTTGCCAAAGGTACAGTCAGTAAATCAGATCTACTTCCTTCAGTATTTTAAATCCCATTTGTATCTTGGAAGAAACACACACTTCCTGAAGGAAAGGAGCCATGTCTTTAAAAAGGAAATTCAAGTCTTTAAGCTTAAGATAAGTCATTTCAAAAGGGAAAAAAAATCTTGGCAGGACTTGAATGCATCCTATGCCAATGGAAACTGGAAACACATCATTTATTACTATACAAATTATAAAATATATTGGTATAGAGGTACCAACTCCACATAATGTATTTGCAGCTTTAGATAGCAACCTTGTTGGGGGTGGGGGAAGGGTTAGCAAGAGTAACTTAATTTAGGATTTGGGGTTTGTGAAGATGCTTTCTAGGTTCACTATCACTGACTCCCCCACCTCAATTCAGGAAGAGCACACTGAGTATTCATTCTCACCTGAAATTGTGAGGACCTCTATTTTGCAGGATTAGGCTTATGAAGCCATTACAGTTTATGAAACAGGAACAAGTGAAATGAAGCCCATAAAAAATGGCTAAAATATACAGCCCCAGGATTATTTCAGCTTTCCTGCTCTCTTATTTCACCACCCCCATTTGAAAATGTTTCAATTTTTTAAGAGATATAGTTTATATGTCTACTATACCTTTCTCCTGTTAGTAAATGGATTACCAAATTAATTAGAGTGGTCATTTCAATCTTCAATAATCTTTGTTAGGGTATTTTAACAAACACCCTAACATTTACATTAAACCCCAAGCAAACCAGCCAGTAGATACTTATTGAGGGCCTACCGTATGCCAAGCTTCAGCCAGGCTGCAGGAAGACAGCACTTGAAGACCATCAACAGAACATGGCCAAATAGAGCACAGCACTGATTAGGGAAGAAGACTTTAGACAAGTAAGTACAAGTGTGATCTGGGCTCTGAAGAAGAAATAGAGGATGCATGTGACAAGAAGACCTAACCAGGTCAGGGAGGAGGGAAGGATTACTGGATAAAGAGACGCTTAAGTTGAGGCCTAATGAAAGAATAGTTTTTAACTGGGTGTAGAAGGGGTAGGGAAAGAGAGCTGAGGGGAAAGTGCTGTATACTGGAGAAATGGAGGTAAATCTAGGATAGCTGGAAAGAGTAACGGGAGATAAGGAATGAGAGATGAGGCTGAGGAGAGGCAAGTGTCTGATCATATAGGGCCCAACAGGAATCCAGAATTTATTGCCAAGGCAATTAGAAGGCATTGATGGGTTCTAAGCAAAGGAGTTATATGAAGAGATTGTCATGATTACTATTTGTTGTTTTAGATCACTCTGGCTGCAGTTATGGTGGGACCAGATAACCTGGTGTGTTATCTTTCTTTCTGGTAAAATTAGATAAAGAAGCAAACAAGTATATATTCCACACTCACTCCCTTTGTTTTTTTTTAATTTTAAAAAATCCTAATTATGTAGTGGGATGCTCTATCAGGATATAGGTATAAAACCATTATCCAAAAACAGACAGAAATAGGCTTACTTTGGCCAAGAGAAGATGTCGAAATTCATATTTGGGGCAAAGGGGAATGATTCCTTTGTTCTGAGAAGGAACACTCTGGTTATACAAATGCTAGTGAGATGCCTACTGTCCTAGGGTAATCCAAAAGCAAACACTTTAGATGTCACTAAGTGTTCCTTTTATTAACTTAAAAGGTTGCCCCACTGTGGGAAAGGCATATCACTATAGAAAGAATTTTTCCACTGTTCCTTATAGTCTAACATTTTTGTGGAAAACATCATTTGACAGCTTTAGTTTCAGCTGAAGGGGACAGAGTAGACATAGCATTACAAATTAGGAGACTACTGCTCTAGTCTAGGCAAGGAGTGATAGATGCTTGGACTAGAGTGTAGAAGAGTAAATTGTCACTTGGTGACTTGGGGACTTGTTGATTCCCTGGATGTGAGATGCTAAAGAGAAGGAGGCTCTAAGGAGGACTTCCAGGTTTCACACTTGAGCAATTGGTTGGGTAGTAGTGCCATTACAGAGAGGTGGGACACAGCAGGAATCAGAAGGGGTGTGGAGGATCATGGGCACATTTGGACATACTGGGTAGCCACCCAAGTATGTTGTAAGAAGACATATAAACAAATAAGGCTGGAGGTCAAAAGAGAAGACCGAGAGACCTAAGTTTGGGAGTGGATGGCACATAGAAACTATTTGAAGCCAGGTGTGCCTTTAGGAGAGAGTGAAGAATGGGAAGGGAAGAGTCTGGGACAGAGTTCAGAGGAATGCTGGATTATTAAATAGCCTCCTAACCAGCCTCCTATTTCCACCCTTACCCCCTATACGCTAATCCCTATGCAACAGCCAGGGTGATTAAAACCCATGCCATTCTTCTGCTCAAGACCCTCCAATGGCTTCTAATTTCACTCAGAGTTAAGCAAAGTCCTTACGCTGTCCATGAAACTCCACATGATCTGCCCTGCCCTTCTAACCCCAGGCTACTTCTCTGACCTCATATCCACACCAGTCATTCTTCCCAGTTCGGCTTCGCTGTGCTCCAGCCACACTGGCTTCCTTGCTATTCCCCAAAGGTACCAAGTACTCTTCTACCTCAGAGTCTTTGCACTTGCTGTTCCATTTGCCTCGAATGATGCTCTTTTAGATACTCCACATGTATCACTCCCTCACTTCCTTCTGATCTCTAGTTAAATGCCAGTCAATCATTGAGGACCTTCCTGATAATCTTCTTCTAAGTTGCAACACTCATCCGTCCCCCTTTCCCTGGTTTCTAAAGCTCATTAACATCTGATAATATTTATTTAGAATATACTTTATTATATAGTATTATATATTTATTATATATAATTTATTAAAATATATTTACACATATATTATGATGTTTTATATTATGCTATATATATTAATATCTGGTACATTATATATTATTTTAAACTCTCTCACCCCAAATGTAACTTCATGAAGTTAGCAACTTAATTGTGTTCACTGCTATATCCCTAGAGCCAAGAAAATTTCCTGGCATGAAATATATTTGTTAAATATTTGTGGAATGAATAATTTCCAACATTTCATGATAGCACAGAAGAGTAAAAAGGACCAGAACTGTAGGAGGACAATAAGAAAATACAGTGTCACAGAAACCAAGGGAAGAGGAGTCAATAAAAGCAATGGTTAGCATTTCTGGTTACTTATAACTGTAGCAAACAGTGTGCTAACCACTTCAAAGGAGTTGTCTCAGTTAGACCTCACTGCTAGCCTATAAGGAAGGTGCTATCCCTACTTTACAAATAATTTAGAGAAGGCCAGTAACTTTTCTGAAGTCACAATATGTACTAATCCTGGCTAAGAGAGGAAGTAAAGCAAGTCCTAAAAACTGTCCTTAGCAGAAACCTATGCTCTGTCCAAAGGAGTAGAGTGAGGAGCTGAGGACCGAGAAAGAAGTGAGGAAATGAGGACACACAGTCAGTCCACTCTCTCCAAAAGTGATCTGTGAAGAGCAGGAGGAGAGTGATAGGAATGTAGTTAAGGAAGAGAGACAGAGAGACAGGGGTCTGGGACAGGGTTTTATTTCAGGTCAGAAAAAATAATTTGAATTTCTAAAACCCAACCTCTTTTCAGAGTCTTGATTAGCATGTCTGTATGAGCAATCTGCATAGACAGAATGTTTGGGTTTTTTTTGCTTCCTGTGCTAACGAAATTCAGATTTTGCCTATAAATTTGGTTTTAAAAAATTCCTTAAACACTCATAAAATTTGCTTCCCAGATCCTAGAAGACAGAGGCATCTATAGAAGAGAAGGTGTGTAACTGGGTTAACGTAACAAAGCAACAAAAAGATGACCTAATCCAGTTCTCCTGAGAGGCTGAAAAGTCAGAGCTTTAGGAAAAAATCCAAATCAATCAAGTCTATACTATTCCATGGCAATGTAGAGAAAGGGCCCACACACTGAATCTGGAGGCGGAAGACCTGGCTGACTGTTACTTCTGGGTTTGCCATTGTTTAGCTTTGTCACCTTGTTCAAGTCACCCAACTTCACTATCAGTGTCCTCTGTGGATCAAGGGGATACTATTTGTCCTACCTCTCTAGGTTCTGTGTAGAATCAGATGAGGTGGTCAGAAGTGCTTTACATAAATGTAAGGAGTTCTCAGGCTTTATTGTGATTGAAGGTAAATGTTAAAAGATATTTCTAATGCATGCAGCCTAGAAGCAACCTGTTTGGATATGTGTAAACATTCACCAACTGATTCAAGGTAAGAAAAAATTCAGTGATTGCTTAATAATGCCAAATATTGTAATTTAGAAACACCTGCATATTCACTTTCCATTCCTAAAACTGGTGCTTTTGAAGCAAACAGGTTTATGGCATATTGGGTTAAGCCAGGCCTAAACTAAAGTTTGCAATCATGTCAATTCTCTGCAAATGCTGGAAGTGTGAGCATATGTCAAGACATACTTTTTGTTTACTCTGGATCTGACAAGCAACAATTCTGTACCCAAGTCCTTCAACTGAGGTGTTTCTGGCTTGTGCATTTACACCAAAGAAAAACCAGTACAGCCAGTCTAATTATAGACCAGCCAAGCTTAAAGCCTCTCCCTTAAATACTTCGGACATTAGGCCTCACTCAAGGCAAGATCACACATGACTCCAGGCCTGTACCAATTCCCTAACTGTCCATTTCTTATGGAGACATGGAAATGGTCTTCTCCAACCAGAGGGACAAAGGCAGAAGAGAACCATTAGGCTTTACTTGTTCTCCCCCTTTTAATTTAAAAACCTTTAAGTCCTGCCCTTTAGACATCACTGTACATTATGAATGTTGAAAATGTTGAACAGGGGTGGAGGTGGTGGATTAAGTTTACAGAGACCAAAGTCATCAGGCTTTTCACTTATGTAACATTCTGGGCTCTGAGAACCTCTGAGTGGGAGTGAATCAATCCCGCTGCTAAGCAGATAACAGCTAAAATAACTATCTCAGCACAATTCATAGGAATATCCTTTCATATCGCTGCAAAATGCGATTGCTTTCCCTTCCTCCCCACTCCCTCACCCCAGGGCCTGGGCCTGGGCCACCCAAATGACAGCAACACTCAAAGTCCACCTTCTCCAGGGCTGCTCAGGCCCCTGAGGCTGGGGCTAGGAATGGCTAGGGAGGGCTAAGGGAGGAATGTGAAGCGCTGGTTAAGTACTCATGATTTACAAAAGAGTAGACTGGGGAGTAATCCACGCAGCCTCCTATGGCTGCCAAGGAATTCTTGCCAAGTCAGCCCTAGCTAGGGCCATGAGTACTATAAAAGCAAAGAGGGAGCAAGAGAAAAATTCTTGATTGGATATTCTGCACCCAAAACTGAGATGTGCACTAGGAGAAATTACTATGACAATGCTTGCCCTTTGAGACTTTCCACAAACTACCTGTGACCAGCCTTTCTCTCTTCTCCTTCCACAGCTGCCACCACCACCACCCTCTCTACCACATCACTTCTGGATTATCCACAGCTCCCACATATGCTTGTCTCTCCCGTCTCCTTGCTTTTACAAGTTATGTTCCCACTGGATGGAACAGTCTTTCCTCTGTCACAGAAATTCTTCCCATTTGCCCCAGCTCAAATGCCCCTCCTCTAAGAAGTCTTCTTGGATTACTAGTAGCAGTATCTCCTTCCTCTTGCCACAAAAATATTTTGTTTACAACAATAGTAAGAGTGGACATTTATTGAGAACTTGTTATGGAATGGGAATCAAGTGAAGCAATTTACACAATTTATTTCATTTAATCCTCAAAATGGCCTCCATATGAACATGTTGTTATTATTCCCTTTTACAGTGAAAACACTGAGGCCAAGTAAAGTTAAGTACTTTCAAAGGGCAGTGGGGGTGATCCACTTGAACCTGGCAGTTTGACTCCAGAGCTCACATAGTCTACTACACTTTGCCTTACATGTAATGATTTGTTTACATGTCCTGTCTGCTCTGTGAATTTCTAAGGTCGTATATCTTCAGGTATCCCATTGTACTAACTCAGGACCTGGCCCAAATAGTTGCTTAAATTTGAGCAAAAGTTCTTAAAGTAATTTGGCATGGTGTTTTAAATTTCTAGACAGGTCACTGTGGGTGATTCTTTCAGGCCTGCTATCCCTTCCTACTATATCCCTAATCCAGCAAAAAAGGCTGTAGGGCAGGCCAAGAACAGCAAATGCACCTGGCCTAACAAAGTCAAGAATTCAAGACCCAGGGAGGCAGAAGACAACTGACCCTTGAAACTTTCTAGAAGTATCTAAGAAATCCACAGGAAGTGGGTACCACTATTGCATAGTTTTGGTGATGAGATATCTGACACAGGAAATAACTTGTTTTCTTTTATTTTCAGTTATATAATAAACTTATGTTTGTTGTAGTCAATGTTTTTTCGGTTCAGACTTTATTTTTAGTCTCCAGTAGAATAATAAATACTTGTTGAGAGAACAAGGTAGTATGTCTTGAAGGTTAAAAGCAGGAGACTTCCAGGAAGATGGTGGACTAGTAAGACACAGGAATCTCTTCTCCAGAAAAACAGCCAGAGGACAGGCTGAAACAGCCCTGAAAAAGATCTTCCAGGGTATAGGACAGCAGATGAAGGCTGCACACCACCCAGAGGAGAGAGGGACAAAAGAGGGAACTCGCGACGTCAGAACCATGAGTTGGAACCAGCAGCGGCGGCTGCTGCCGGCACCCTCCCCCACACTCTTTAGAATTCTCAGGCCTCTGGGCCTGCGACTACAGACAAAGGGGGCTCCAGGGATCTACCGCTCCTGGAAAGGGGAGAGAGAGGGACACAGCCTTAGGCGGACTCAGGTTCTGACTTTGAGCTGCGGAGACCCATGGACCCTTCTACACGGAGGTTTGCCCTGGGAGCCTACGAAGGAGAAATCCAACCCTCGCAGTCTCCGTCTCCTCTAGCCTGTACTAATTGTTGAGGACTCCACAGGAGAGGGGAGACAGAGCCTGGGGCTGACTCGGCTTTTGACTCGCAGGTTTGGTCTGCCTTGTCCCCAGAGCCCTTCCAGGCTGGGTGGGGCTGCGCCATTGTTTGCCTTGGAGCCTGCAAGGGGCTAAAGATATACAAACCTCCGAATCTCTTCCTCTATTAACAGGGACTGATTGTTGAGGACTCAGAGGGGAGTGGAAATATTTCCTAGCTGGGAAAAGGGAGGGAGCTGCCAGAGAAGACTGGAGAACTGTCTCAGAAAGTTTGAATT
>JAQZBX010076022.1:0-14517 GCA_029593785.1 Cabassous unicinctus
GATGCCTGTAAAGGGGATTCTGGAGGCCCTTTAGTCTGTACCGATGCTAACAATGTGACTTATGTTTGGGGTATTGTGAGTTGGGGTGAAAACTGTGGAAAACCAGAGTTCCCAGGGGTTTACACGAGAGTGGCCAATTATTTTGACTGGATTAGCAATCACGTGGGAAGGTCTCTTATTTCTCAGTACAATGTATAAAATTGTCATCTCCCTCTTCTTTCTATTCTTCTTCTATTAGGAGTTCCATTTTAATTGAAATGGAAAAGTGCACAAGTAATACTTTTGTAGGTAAAAAACAATGAATCAAATTTTATTTTAAAGGTCTCTAGAATTGCTGTATTGGTGTCTTGCTGTATAATCCACAAATAAAAACTTTAGGCAAGCAAACAAATTTTATTTATCAGAAAACTTGATTAAATTATCTCTTCAAACAGAAGTGATGTATTAACTATACTAAAGGTTAAGTTAGTGAATGAATCTGGAGTCAAATTAGCCTGGGTTGAAACCCCAACTCTCCCACCTACTAACTGCTTGACCCTGGGCAATTTGTTATCCTCTATACATCTCATTTTTCATCTGTAAAATGGAAATTGGAATTTTGTAAAAATGAAACTACACACTTATGTAAAAATTTTGGCACAGTATCTGTCACAGGTTAATGACAGATCTCACAGCTCTTGTCCTATTTCTCTGCTTAAGTATTAAACTTCTTAGAAAATATGCTTTCATTTCCTCATTTCCCAAGTTCTCCCTGACCTTCTCTCTAGACCACTTGATGCATACTTCAACATGACCTTGGACCTCATGGTGTCATATCTCAGTCACTTAACTGTCCTCACGTCCTCTGACCCCCAGCAGCATTAGACACAGTTGACAACTCATGGCATTACACTCCCTCCCTTGCCTCCACCCCATGCCTTGCCTGCTGCCTCCCGGCTCAACCTCCTTCTCAGCCTTCTCCTCTCTCTTTGAACTTTCTTTGGTGATCTTACCTAGATTCACCAATGTTATGCCAATGACTCACAACTCCGTATCTGCTGTCCTGATTTTTCCTGGAACTCCAGACCACTATATCCCACTCAGCAAACGACATCTCCATCTGGATATCTAATAGCAATTCAAAAGAAACATGGCCAACCCACAACTCATGATTGCTCCTCTCTAAACTTTCCTTGCTTAGTAAATGGCATGCTGTCTGCTCAGGGCTCCTCTGTGGCTCCCCCAATGTACAATAGACACCCAGTCTCCCTCTATCACTTCACCCCACTTTAATCTCAGCATAGCACCTGTCATCACCCAACATATTCTCTTTTTTGCTTGTTTATTGTCTATATCTTCCCCATGCTACCCTTCCATTCCCCACTACAATGTAAGATAAATGAGAGAAAGGCCTTCTTTGTCTTCCTTCTGACTGCATCCCTAGCACCTAGTTCATAGAAGATGCTCAATGAATTAATAGTAGTAACTTATCTTCTTAAAAGCACAGTTATCATCACCCTGAAGACAAAGGCTTATTTTTCTCATAAATATTACCTTGGGCATGGTTTCTGGGTCCAGTCTTGAATACAGCCCAGTTGTTTTAATAATAGAAATACCCATTACTACATATATTCTAGAATCAGCGCTGCCCAGTTTGCTTGCTTGTTTGTTTTTGCCATTGAATGCAGAAGAGTATTCAGTTTTCATATTGCTATGAAAGAAAGAACCTCCAAATAGTGGCTTAAATGACAGTTGTTTATTATTTTGTTCATGAACTGGAGGTTGACTGGGTTCAGCTGGGCAATTCTCATTCTGGTCTCTTATGCAGTTGTGGCCAGACAAGGCTGGGGCAGGGGTCATCTGGAAGGCTTCTTCACTCACATGGGCTGGGAAGACTCAAACAGCTGAGGCTCCTCAGACATCTCTCTGTGTAGTCTCCCTACACAGGCCTCAAAAGGGTGGACTCAGGGTTGCCAGAATTCTTTTGCAGCAGCTGATGAGTGGTCCCAAGGGCATTGACAGAAACTTCATGACCTTTTCTAACCCACCTTGGAAGTCACACAGCATCCCTTCTATCACAAAGACCAGCTCTGTTTCATGGAGAGGGGGCATAATCCATCTCTTGATAGGAGGGTGTCATAGAATTCATGGGCATGTTTTTAAAACCACCTTATCCTGACCCAGAAAACCTGGAACATGTGGCACCTTAAAAGATGTCTGTGTATGAGGCAAAAAGGGAAAAGTACTAAGGCCTGAGGCTGGAAAACCCAGCACCTGGGGCACCATCTGCTGATCCAGGAAGGAGTAGTATCATGGCCCTTTGAAGTGACCTGGGACTTGGAGGCTTTGCAGCAGAGTGGACCAGGGTTGGTACCTGAAGGGGAAAAAGCCAACTTCTCCATAACAACTCCATGTGGTAGAGACATCAAGAATGGGGTAACCTGCTCCAGAGTTCTCCCAGTTTAGGGATCTGTGTCAGGTCTCTTTAGTTGCACACCATAGAAGGCAATCTAATTGGTTTAATGAAAAAATAATCTTATTCAAAGATATGCAGGTCACAGAATCTATAAGAATACCAGAGGTTGTTCTTGAGGCTACCCATCGGAGGCTACTCATTTGGGAATAATGCTCCTATTCTCCTCCTTGGTGAGGGAAAGATGCCTGCCCTAGGGTTATGGGGATAGCTAACACACAACACCAACAGGTGAGATCAACAGTAGTTTATTTGTCACAGATCCAGCCTGAGAGAGGACACTGCATGCCACATGGGGCCACACAGGGGTTGCACTCAGAAGCAGAGAAAACCACCAGGGGCTGTGGGAGGCAGGTTTTGTAGTATCAGGAAGGTGGGGTGACCCCTGGGTCCTGTGGAAAGATGTGATTGGTTTCTTGGGACAATCCCACTGGATGGCAGGGAACTGAACCGCTATTCAGGGATAAGCAAGAACTACATCTGAACCATTTGATAAGGAGGGTTGTTTGGCTAGGGGACCTCATCCACGGGAGGAGAGCAGAGGGGAACGTTCAAGGCCCTCTCATTTTCTCCCAGATGTCAAGGCAGCACGTAATATTTTTGAACCTTAATTTCAAAGCTTCCACCATGAAAATCCACTGTAGGAGTGCTCCATCAGACTCCCACTGCTACTAACTCGGGTCCCAGTCTCCATCTACAGCTTGTGACACAAAGGCTAGTCACTGGACACTACTGCTAGGCCTCTAACACTGCTACTTCTGAAAACTAGGTGCCCCCTCCACAAGAACAGCTACTGTGCAATACTGTTTCTTCCCCCATTAGCTCACTCACCCTCTTCCAATCAGTCTCATACCATGCATCTAAGAAGCAGAGACAGGACACAAATCTGGGCATGATGATTCCCAGATTTATACTTTCAATTCCAGGCACATATATGGAATGCTTACTTGACATGTCCATTTGCTACCCAACTTAGCATCACCAAACATGGATTCTCCCAAACCAGCGCCTCCCTCAGTCTGCCCCATTTGACTCAATGGCAACCCCATCTTTCAATTGCTTTGGAGTTAGCCAGGACCCCCCTCTTTCTTTCAAACCCCACATTCAATGCATCAACAAATCCTGTAGGCTCTGTGTTTAATATATATGCAGGATCTGACTACTTCTCGCCAGCTCCACTGTAACCACTAGGGGCCTAGCCACCATCGTCCTTTACCTGGAAGAAGGTCTTCCTACCTCTACTCTTCACTCTACCCACAAAGTGTCTATTCTTCTACACAGCCACAAGAATGATCCCTTTACAACATAAGCCAGAGAATATCACCTCTCTTCTCAAAAAGTCTTTTGACTCTCAACTAACTCAATAAAAACCCAACTCCTCACTCTAGCATATTAGGCCCTAAGTCAGGGATTCTTAACCTTTTTTGTTCCACGGACCCCTTTGCCAGTCAGGTAAAAACCACGGACCCCTTCTCAGAATTTAGCAGCAGATAGTTTTATGACATTGAACACAATCATGTCTTTACATTTTAGGATTATTCAAAATTACGTTTTACAACCTTCCCATAATTTCAATACCTGATAACCTAACACAGTTCAACATCTGTTTAGTCATTTTCGGCAAACATATAGAAATTTGAGTTTTCCCACGGCATCATAAAACCATCTCCACCATCCTTACCAACCTTTTTGCAGGCAGTTATCCACTGCACTCAGAAGACACTACATCAAAATAAAAGTCATACTAAGTCCACACCATACTGTGTATTATTTAATAAATATATCACACCCGTACCAACACGTCCCCATAAGAATAATGTTTGTTTGAATTTTCAATTCAAGCTCACAGACTCCCTGAAATCTTCCCATGGACTCCTGGTTAAGAACCCCTGCCCTAAGTGATCTGGCGCCTCACTATCTCTTGGGCCTTGGTTTCTATTGTGTTTCCCCTGGCTTACTCAGCTTGGCCAAACTGGCCTCTCTAATCTTCCTTGAGCACTCCAGGCATGTGCCTGCCTCAGAGCTATTGCATTTTCTGTTCTTTCTTCTGGCACCCTCTTCCCCAGATACCAGTGTGGCTCCCTCCTCCACCTACTCCAAATGTTTTCTCAAATGTCAGTTTATCAGGGATCTTCTCTGGCAACACTATTTAAAATTGCCCCAGCACTTTCTATCCTCCTTTCCCTGCTTTATTTTTGCTTCAAAGCACTCATCATTTCCTAATTATCATATTATTGGTTTAATTTATTGCTTGTTCCCCTGTTCTGGAAAGGAAGTTCCAGAAGGGCAGAGATTTTGTCCGTTTTGTTCACTGCTACATCTCCAGAACCTAGAACAGTGCCTAATACATTATGTGAGGCTAATAAACAGGTCTTAAAAGAATGAATGAATATCTGAGCCTTAGTCACGAGGTGGGCAGAAAAATGCATTTCTGACTTTTACCTGGGATAAACTTGGATTCAAAAGGTTGGAAATTCCCCAAACACTGGAAGGGTGTTAAAAAATGCTGGGTGACCAAAACGTATCAAAGGAATTTCACAGTGCCAAAGTCAGACTGACAGGGCAGGCTAAATGCTCTAACAACTTTGAAATATTAATGGCTCACACAATTTAAAAAAATATTGCTCAAATCACAGTCCAATAAAGATGGCTGGTGCTCTGCTCAAGGTGGTCATTCAGGGACCCAGGCTCCTTCCATCACATGATACCACTATCTTCAACATGTAGTCTCTAAGGTCACTGCAGAAGAGGAAGGAGGAGCATGAAACATTGCACTGAGGTTTTAGGACCAGGCCCAGAAGTGGAAGAAATGATTTTCTCCTATATTGCATCGGCCAGGACTCAGTCACATGGCTCCAGCATACTCCAGGAGGGCTAAAAAATGAAGTCTTCCTTTGTGTCCAAGAAGAAGAGGGGGAAGATAGATATCTGAGCACTAGCATTATCCACCATATTCAATATTTGGATTGTATAAGCCCTGAGAGACTTTGTACATCCAAATATTATATGGATACATTCAATTTTATTATATATATTTTCATTGTGAGTTACTTCAAAGAGTTTTTGGCCAAGATGTACAAATATGCATATACATACATGCATAACGTAATAAATCTTAGGTGGTCAGGAAAGTTTCAAGGATGAGATGCTCATTATTCAGATAGATTTAGATATTAAGAAAGTTAGAAATTTAGAAGCTATAAAGAAAGGATCAACGTATTTGGACATTAAATTTTTTTTAAAATTCAGTGTGGTAAGAGAGATCACAAAGTCACGATGCAAGTTGTTTTAGTTTCCTTGACTCCTCAAGCAAATACCATGCAATCGGTTAGCTTAAACAATGGGACTTTATTGGCTCATGTTTTTAAAGCTAGAATAAGTCCAAATCAAGGCATCATCAAGGTGATGCTTTCTTTTGGAAGACTGGTGTTCTGGGGCTGGCTGCCAGTGATCCTTGCCCTGAGCCTCTTTGTCACATGGCACTGCACATGGTGGCCTCCTAGTCTCTCCCTTTTCTATCTGGGTTGCTTTGACTTTCAGCTTCTGGCAGATCCCTCTATGGTTTTCTCTCTATATCTGAATTTCATTCTGCTTATAAAGGACTCTGGTAATAGGATTAAGACCCATCCTGATTGAAATGGGTCCACACCTTAATTGAAGTAATCTCATCAAAAGTTTCCACTTACAATGGGTTCACACCCACAGGTATGGATTAAGTTTAAGAACATGTTTTTCTGAAGGACATAGCTCCAAAACACCACATAAATTAATTACTGAGAGAAAATATTTATAACATATATAGCAAAGGAATATTATCCATGATATAGAAAGAATTTCTCAAAATCAATAAGAAAAAAAGTTAAAATGGAAAAGATAAGAACAAGAATTCAAAGAACAGTAAAAAACAAATGCATACATATAAAACATCTAGAAAGATCCTCAAGCTTGTTAAATGCATGGAAATTCAAAATTAAAATAGCAATGATTCATTGTTTTAAAGGCTGATTATACAATATTTGAATCATCTGAAAATTTTAGGTAGACTAATAAAATGAGTTCCCTTGTATTGGTCAACTAGCTTAAGGAATAAAATATCACTATCATAGCAAAAGCTCCTTATATGCTGCTCTTATAATACCTCTCTCCCTCCCCAGCCCATGGGTAACCATCATCTCGAATTGCTTTGTTGCTCACTAGATAAACCTTTTTTTGTGCGTACAACAAATAAAGACTAATAACATTCAAGACTGGGAAGGTCATGGGAAAACAGGCATTCTCAGATAATATTCATGATAGTTTAAATTGGTATAGTCATTTTGGAAAGCAATATGTCAATATCTATCAAACATTGTAGTTCATGGTTTATTTATTCATTTATTTATTCAGCAAATATTTATTTGAGGGATTACAGAGAAGTGGTTAAGAGCATGGACTGTAGAATCAAAATGCCAGGTTTGAATATGGCTCAGCAACTTCCTGGTAAGGCTAGGGAATTACCTTAGTCCCTTTATGCTTTGGTTTCCTCCTCTGATATATAGGAATAATAGTATGTATTTCTGCATAGTATTATTGTAAAGATTATACAAGTAGATATTGACACACAATGTATGCTCAATACATGTTATTACATATTTTTACACTGTGCCACTAGGGGAATAGTGTAAAACTAAAAATGATAGTTCCAGCCCTCAAGGAGTTTACATTCTAATAAGGAAAAAGTGCAGACTAATTGATTTAAGATAATTTGATGCTTCAGTTTTCACATAAAATAAAACATCTGGTGCCTAGAATAGTTCATCATATTAAAATTTTCAAAGGTGTCACAAGTTCAATTGTTGCTCTCGTACCACAAAGCAATGCATTACAGAGACTTTATGCACAATTAATTCTACAATCTTGCTTTTAACTTTCCATTTTGAAAAATATTCCAACTTACGTAAAAGCTACAAGAATACTATAGGAACTGCTGTATACCCTTCATCGAGATTCCCAGTTTTTAACCTCTTCTACATTTGCTTTATCGTTCTCTCTATATATAAAATATATGTATGCAATGTATGTATGTATCTATATATCTATACATTTATGTATCTATATTACACATACATATAATATACACAAATATACTTTTTTCTGAACCATTTGAAAATAATATGCAGATATCATGCACCAAAATACCCTCTCCCATATAACTATAGTACAACTATTCAAATCGGGAAGTTAACATTAATGCAGTTCTGCCATCTAATAGACAACCCCCACCCCCACCCCCAAAATATAACCTATTGTTGAAATGTCTTTTATAGCAAAATGATACAATCTAGGATCACACATTGTAATTACCTGACATGTCTCTTTGATCTCCTTCAATCTGGAACAATACCATAATCTTTCATTGTTTTTCATGATCTTGATATGTTTTAAGAGTGTTTAGCAAGTTATTCTTTTGTAGACTGTTCCTCCATGTGTTTTCACCACGATTAAATTTGGATTATGCATTTTCAGCATGAATACCAGAGAAGTAAGTGACTGTTTTCAATGTTTCTGGAGAACGTCCGGGACGACCCCGTTTTCTTTTTCTTTTAACCCCTGGTTCTTCGAGTTCGCTGCCAGCATCTAAATGGTCAGTGGTTTCATAAGTTGAATCCTGTTAACACTGATAACTCTGAAGTACTCCTTGCTAGAGAGGTCTTCCCACAATGAAGTAAAAGAATGAAGTGTTGTACAACTCAAAACTTTTGAAATAACCTCGAAGGCAATCTAGCAATTTAGATTTCTCCATTAGATTTGTGGTCAGTTTTTTTTTTTGAAAGATCTTCTCGATGGTCGTTCCCAAGATTTCTCAGCTGCCCGTCCGGGCACCGTCAGAGGTCGACCCACTTTCTCCCCCAAAGTCTACGTTGTGTTATTCCCGATGTGTGTGGGGTGGGAGAGCGCGGGGAGGGTTCTTATTGGGTGGTCGCCGCGGGTTCGGGAGCGGGGTCCGCGCCTTCCATGGAGCAGCAATCCTAACCCGCCACGTGGAGTCATTTTCCACACAGCAAGCGCGCCGCTGCAGACTGGGGTCCCGACCGCCCTCTGCTGGCTCTATCAAATATTCGATTGCATAAATTGAACAATTCCATTGCCAAGAACCTATTTTGAAAAACTATACATAAGCACAAACGAACGAATTTACAAGAAAGTTTTCTGCAGCATTGTTTGCTAGTAAAAAAAAAAAAAGTGGAAACAGCCTAAATAACAGATGGCACATTCATATCCCACTCCCATGTAGCTAAAGCAGGTATGTATGAAAATCCTTTTATTTAAGTATACAGTCATCCAAAAGGGTCCCTGAACTGTAAACAGTGATTAACTGTGGTGAGTAGAATTTGACAAAAGAACCTTCACTTTTTCCTCTACACTCTATTATTTGAGTGTTTTTAAAATAAAGAATGTGTATTCATGGATTATATTTGTGTAGTTTAAAATAACTTTACTTTGTAGTCTACATACTTGAACATTTTACAATAAGCATGTATTCTGGTATTACTTATGTGGTTTAAAATAAAGTGCAATGGATAAACTGGAAAATTTTCTGAAGGAAAGATAAAAAGCTTTTTTTTTAATGAGCTGGGAAACATCATCATCATGAAATGTACTACTATATTTGTGATGTAAGCATCACATCTCCTACTTATTCTTCAAAATTCTACCTCTTCTCAGAAATCTTCTAGAGTTCCATAAGTAGATTTTTCCCTTCAAGTGTGTTCCCATAAACCCACCCAGACGCTCCTAAATTGTATTATAATAATACATTTACTTGTCTTTCCCACTAAACTGTAGTATCTTGAGGTAATGACCAGTTAAACGCATCTTTGTTTTCCCATGCCCCTGCCTCCTTGGAGCTTGCCTGCTTCCCCAGAGTCATGGGAAGCCTAAGGCAGTGTTCCTTCCTGACTCCAATATTGCCGACCATAGAATTACAACTTGTACCAACATAGGGTTGCTGGTTGGATCAAGAGTCTTTTATCTCATCCTTGACAGGGGATTCTGGCTGAAAATCAATGGCATGAATAACTTTCAAGCTAGAACAAAATGAAGCACCAGAGACAGCTGCTCCTGATCTGTGAGCATGGGCTGGTTTTTGATGTGGTGAAGATAATGACGGCTTGGAGAGCTCTGCCACCAGGCAAATTTGAACAGGGAGAGAGATTTTCAAGTGATTTTTGTAGGGCAGAGTGTATGAACAAAGGCTAAACATCACCAAGGGGAGGGGAGAGATGAAAACAAACGATAATATGAGCAGCTGAGTCTAATAGTGAAAAGATTTGTGTTCCAAGCCAAAAACACCTAACTCAAATGCCATACAAGTTTGTAAATAGTAAAATAAGTAAAAGTCAATTTCATGTCCCTAGCAATCATACCCTAAAAGAGTTCCTCCTGAAGTTCTGGCCTTGAGAAAAGGCCTGTCTGCCAGATAAAAAGTTGGTGTTGTGGCTATCAAATCAATGTTATTATGGATATAATATGTGAGCTGAGGTATAAGAAAGAATTCCTAATTACACAGGATCTCCAAGATACCTTAAAGAAGAGACAATATCCATTATTTATTCTTTTAATTCCAAGTGATTTTAAACTTTAACTTATTACAATGGCTCATGTTTCAAAACAGATCTTTCCAGCTCTAACATTCTTGTTATTTTCCCTCCAATATTGTCATCAAACATTCCTGGTTGGCAAGCTCCTTTAGGACACTTGGCATGCCCTTTCTGTTATCACAGGGGAACCCACACATTATTCCCAACTCTAAAAGTGTTAAAACAGTGACAGTGCCTTGAATTTCTTGTGTGCAAAGAATGTTCAAGAAAAATAATCTATTTGTTTAAAAACATGGCAGGGGAAGTGGATGTGTGGCTCAAGCGATTGAGCTCTGGCCTACCACATGGGAGGTCCCAGGTTCAGTTCCTGGTGACTCCTGGAGAGGACAAGCAAGACAGCGAGCTCGCGCGACAGGCAGGCATGGCAAGCTGATGCAACAAGATGACGCAACAAGAGGACACAAAGAAGAAAGACAATGAGAGACACAACAAAGCAGGGAGCTAAGGTCGCTCAAGCGATTGAATGCCTCTCTTCCACATGGGATAGTCCCAGGTTCTGTTTCCAATGCCTCCTAAAGAGAAGACGAGCAGACAGACACAGAGAGCACACAGCAAATGGACACAGAACAGATTGAGCGCAAAACAACAAGGGTGGGGAATAAATAAATAAATAATAAATCTTAAAAAAAAAAAACACATGATAGGATTTCAATGATGGTAAGAGGGATGTGGGGCACTTTGTACAGAAGCAGCATGAATCAATAACATAGTTAGGAATGATAGTAAAAAACATTGGCGAGTAGTCATTGGCCACTTCTGTATACCAGCCACTATTATTCAGATCATGTTATAGGTAAAACAAAAGGTCAGAGAAGTGACATAACCTGCCCAAATCATATAGTAAGGCAGCTGCAAAATAATACTGAAGGAAGGAAGACAACTCTGATACTAGAAGAGGGTAGCTGAAGATGATTCTAAAGCTGAAGGGGGGTCCTGAATGCTAGGATAAGATGAGTGGGTTTTATTCTACAGGTATTAATGATATATTATAAGTTCTCTTAAGCAATCTGAAGAAAAAGGTATTGCTCAAGATAGATGTGTCATATCCACAAAACATGCTATAATTTAATGTCAAAGGTTTCTTTGCCTATGTGCAATGCTGTTAGCCCCACAATTTAAACATTTAACTAAATATTTGTGATCAATTTATTGGATTTTTTTTGAAAAGTCAAATTCTAATTTATGAACAACCACTTCATAGGCCTCTCCCACTTCAGGTTTTTCTCTTGCATGGGAAGCCCAATTTCTTTATTTTCTTGTATGTCTGTAGGTTTGAATTACTATAAATATTTGGAATCTAAGCAATATGTTATTGTATGTTGTGACAGTTTGACATTATGCTTGGGAATCCCAAAAAGAGAAAGATTATGTTTGTAAACTATTCCTCTGGGTGTAATACCATTTGATTATATTGGATTCAGTTTGAGGGGTCATTGATTAAATTACCTGTTAAGATTAGGGCTTTGATTCGACCACATCGGTAAGGCGTGACTCGGGTTGAGATCCCCTTGGTGGGCCGATATAAATGGACACTCACTCAAGAAGACACACCTGAAGAGAGAGCTCTGTCATTTTTGATCCTGGGGCTACAGGGAGAGATGAGGCATTCATCTGATAGCTTACAGCTGACCTTGTGAAGAGACCAGAAGAGCTGAGACTGATATAGAAAGCCTGGAAAGACATGAGCCCTATGCCAGGAGAGAGGAAGCCCTGAGAGACAAGTCCTGTGCCAGCCTGCAGCTGAGAGAGAAGTAGCCCAGAGGGGAAGGCTGAACCCTTATAGAGATCAGTGACCATCTTGCTTCAACACGTAACTGACTTTGGTGAGAAAACAACATTGAGTTGGACTCTTTAGGGTCTTGTAACTGTTAGTTTTTACCCCAAATAAATACCCTTTATAAAAGCCAACAGATTTTTGGTATTTTGCATCACCATCCCTTTGGCAGACTAATACATGTGTCTTCACGTATTTGTGGTTAATACTGGAAGTCCAATCATGCTATCAGAAAGTCAGCTTTTCTCAGAGAAAATATATTGGAAACAGACTCCCCACATCTCTTTCTAAGCAGCAGTAGTGTAACAATGTTAATGCGGCTGACTTTAACCAAAAAAAAGTTTAAAAAACCACTAGAAAAATCAGGCACTATATAATAATGGGTCAGTAATACCATCATTAAAAATGAATAAATGGGGAACGGGTGTAGCTCAGTGGTTTGAGAACTGCTTCCCATGTATGAGGTGCTGGGTTCAATCCCTGGTACCTCAAAAAAAAGAAAAAAAAAAAAGAATAAATTACACGTTAGTTATCAAACCACCGATTTCAAACTTTAGTCTGTATCTAGAGAAAATATTTTGACTACTAGTATACCAAAGAGAAGTACATTTAATTGAACTAGAAAATATGTTCCTCTCCATTGTTACTGTTAGAAATTCCAGATCAGCCATTAGAAAAGCAAAAGTAGTTTGGCTCAAACAATTTTGCAAGAAGATTATGCATTCAGTTGTATTATTTTTGTTTCCTTGACAACCTGCCAGGACTTGTTTCCTTGACAACCTGCCAGGACTTCTTCCCTGTGTGTCTTCATATGGCCTTCTCATAAGGACACTAGTCATTGGATTTAGGGCCACCCTAATGCTGTCTGACCTTACCTCAACTCGACTATGTGTGCAAAGACCTTATTTCCAAATCAGGTCACATTCACAGGTTAGGACTTGAGTCTATCTTTTTGGGAGACACAATTCAGCCCACTACAGGACATGAGGCCCTCCTCGGTCTGGCCTTTTTTCCCTCTCCAGCCAGCTCCTCAGCCACACCCTGAGTCACCCTGAACTGCTCTTCATTCCCAGTGTGGTTGCTCCTCAAGCTGATGCTTTTGCATTAGCCTGGAAAGTTCTCCCCAAATTCAGATTAAGCTCACCTCTAGGAAGCCTTCTTTGATACTTTAGGCTGATTTCCTTTTGCAAATTTGGCAAACTACAGCTTAAGGGTTTATTTTCCTGTCTCCCTAGTAAGACGGTGAGTCCATGTGGCAGGATTAAATACAAGATGGTGGCAGAGCTCCACCTCTCCTGAGTTCTGCTCCCTAATGACCTCCAGAGAAGAGCATGCTAACTCACAACCACTGGACAAAATCTTCTATTAATCAAAATCTGTTTTGCTGAGCACCCATCATCTTCCAGGAAGCACTCTCTTTTTAGGATTCAGGAGAATGCTGACTTTTCCTATAAGCCCTCATACAAGGAACTTTTCAAAGTATATTGAGTTTGAGTACCAGTGCAGATGTAATCAAATGACATCCAGAGATGAGAAAAGGTGGTCCATGTTTAGAAGCTGACACAGAGAATGAATAAGAAATGAAAAGAAAATATCAAATCTAATAAAAATTAAGAAGGAAGGTTAGTCTATAAAAGGGAGCTCAAATTAAAGGGAAATAAGTGTGGGTCTCAGCCCTAGTACTGGACAAATATTAATGGTTATGGCTGGAATCGCTTTACCAAGTGGCATTTATTTTCATTTACAGTAAGAATGTTGAAGCCATTTAATGGGACATTGGAAGAGACCAAAAAAAGGGAGGGGGGGGAATGGTCCTTGATCATTTGTATTTTGTTTATTTTGTATTATTGCAAAATATTCCAGTTTCCAAGTATTCTGAGTTAATGTTACATTAAATTCAATAAAATTTGCATTCTCATCTCATTAATACCATTCGTGTTCCATGATGACTGTGTACATTGCAGAGACCTTTAGGGGTTTCTAGTAGAATTATCTGATTGACTACGTTTTTTATTGTACTGAGACGCTCATTATAGAAAATAAAGCCTAGTCTCAGCCACCCAGAAGATCCCATTCCAACACTCTTATATACTCAGACAAGTATTAGCACAAATGAGCATAGTTTATATTTTCATAGTTTTGTTTTGATAATATTGACTACAATTGCTGTTTCCAATCCCTTTGTGTGTGTGTGTGTGTGTGTGTGTGTGTGTCCTTTCAACTGCAATCGTGTTTTGTCCCCAAATATTCCATTCAAACTTCTCTTGTGAAGTTCATCAATAACATCCATGTTGTTGAATCCAGTGGTCAATACCCAGTCCTCATCTTCCTCTGTCTCATCAGAATTGTCTCTTAGTTCTACTTCTCCTGCATTGTCTGCTGCTTCTCAGTGTCCTTAACTTGTTCTTAGTTTCCTGACCTCCTAAGACTTGGACTTTGCTCTGCATCTCTTTCCACACTTTTAGATGATCTCAGCTAATCTCATGGCTTAAAAAGCCATTCTACGCTGATAGCTTCCAAATTTATTTCTAGGCCTCAGAACTGCTGACATAAGCTTCTCAGGCATGGTATTATCAGAACCTGATTTCTTGATTTTTCCCCCAAATCTGCTCCTTCCACAATCTTTCCCAATTCAATTAGTGAGAACTCGC